>PVIY010009227.1:0-73420 GCA_004026745.1 Myrmecophaga tridactyla | reverse complement strand
AGGAAGGAAGGAAGGAAGGAAGGAAGGAAGGAAGGAAGGGATTAAAAAAGAAGAACCCAACCAAGAAGAAAATGTATCTCCAGGAAGGGAGGCAGGAAAGAAGGAAGGGACGAATAGATGGATGAAAGGGGGAGGATGGAAGGGAGGAAACAAAGAGGGAAGGAGTGAAAGAGGGAATGATAGAGGGGGAAGGAAAAAAATTGTCACTAAAAGATGGTAGGAACATCTCCTTGATGTGTGAGAAGCCTGCCGCTTAAGGAACCAAGCAAAGGATCACAGAAAAGGCTTTCAAGTGTCAGATAAGAAGTTGGGCTAGGCCCACCAAGGACCCTAGCCTTCCCAGTCTCGTTCCCTAAGGAACGATTCCTCACCACCTCCATGACCAATGGATGGAATCTATTCCACACTCTGTCCTTCCCAAGCATTCCTTATGCATTATTTTTTTTAATCCTCTCAGCCTTATAAAAGAGGTATTATCTTTGCCCTCATTTTATAGATAAGAAAATAGAGACCCGGCCAGTTAAGTTGTTGCCTAGTGTTTCCAGCCAGGACGTGGTGGAGCTAGTGTGGAACTAGGCTTGGAGCCCAGAGGCGAGCTGTGTTTTTTGGTCCCTAAGACTCTGGGTTTGAAGACCCAGCTGCCACTTTTCTAAGCCAAGGACAAGTCACCCTCTTGGCAAACCCATCCCTTGCTTGGAATCTTCCAGGTGCGGGGAGGTTGTATTGTGGAGCCCTGCAGTGATGACACGTAGTTTCCTGACCCTCTGACAGCAGAGACCCGTCGCTATGGGCAACTCTCTGGGTGTGATTGGACATCACAGAGCCATGGCGCCATATTGCAGTGGAGGGAGAAGTCTTGCTGGCAGGGACCTGACTAGCTGGGGTGGGGTGGGGAATGGGGAGCTCACATAGACGGTTGCACACAGCTCTCTCAGAACTGTGGAATTTCCAAGCAGAAAGTTGTGGACTTGTTCAGCCAGTTGTCTATCACATGAGTGAAAATATTTTCCTTTCTTTGGGCCTAACAGATTACATTTTGAAGTTGAGTATCCTTTACCTCCTTAGACTCACATTTGGCAAAGGCTTTATCTTGTGATTAAAGGACCTTGGCAAGTTGCAGAGGCCATGAACCCTCCTAGATTCACATGGGGTCTGGGGCTGATGCCCGGATGCTCCATCTTTTGAATTGCACTTTCTTGGTTGGAAGATTAAAGAAAGGTTGATTTTTGAGTTAGAATTTTGTCTGGACAAGCTCATGGCTGGTCGCTGAGTTCGTGAAAAGAGGCACTGACATGGAATCTGACTAAATTAACCGGAATCTCCTCTGACTTGTCTAGTTCTCAGCAGGCTGGAGAACGGTGGGCCAGAGACATTTCCCTTCTGCGAAGGGCAGTGGCTGGGCCAGGCTGAATAGGGGCCTCAGTGGTAAAGATCACTGCTGGACATGGTACTGGATGGACACTGAACTCTCCGAGCTTCATCACAAGCAGATGCAGCCATGAAGGAGAGGCTGGTGGGTTCACCCTCAACCAAGGGGAGGCCCTCCTCCATCTTCAAAGACAGCAGTCACTTCCCTTGAACACCTGCTTTCATGGTCCCAGCTACTTCTCCTGCTCTGCCTCCGCTGCTTCTCTCTTTCCCTTGCAATTACATCATTTCACCAGGATAGTCCAGGACCCTCTCCCTATTTCAAGATCCTGAACATTGTCCTATCCATGAAGTTCCTTTTGTCATGTAAGTGTTCTGGAGATAAAGACCTGGATATCTTTGGGGCCAAGTCTTGCCAACTGGCTTCCATCTGTGTTTAGCCAATGGTGGGCCCTGGGGGTCGGGAGTTGGGGGGTATAGATTGGAGTGTGGGAGGATAGGAGAAGTCAGCCATGTCTCCCCTCTTCCAGGAGGCATCTCCAGCAGTGCATGGTTCTCCCATGGCCCCAGCTCCCCCGGTCCCAACTTTGGGGACTCAGCTCACACAGCTTCTTCCCTCCTCCCCTCTGGCTGGGGATGACTTCCTGCTATCGCCAAGCTCTTTGCTGCCCTCATTCTTTTTAGCTCTTCCAGGACCTGGGTAACTAGCTCCCAGCACTTCCGCCATACCTGGGTTAGCTGGGCTCCATTTTTCTGCTGGAACCTTGACCAACACATCTGCATTTCCCCCAGGGCCTTACGCCTTTCGTGAAGTCCCTTAAGGGTGTCTTTTCAGAAGTGGGGTGGGGTTTCAAGTGCTTCCCTGCCCCCTTCTGGCTATCCTCTTCTGCCCATCGTGGTGAGGCCCAGGGGCTCTTCTCTGCTCTTGTTCTACCCGGACACCAAGGTCTGTGCCGAGGCTGCTTAGCTGATGTCCAGACCTGGACCCGTTTCTTCTCTTGTTCTTTTTTGTGCCATTCTGTATTTTGAAAAAGATCTATGAAATGGTTTTAAAAAGTAACAAGCAGTTGTTACTTTTATTCTCTAAAACCAGCCATAAAACACTAATATTTTAAAAAGAAAAAATTCAAGCTTTCCTCTAGCCCAGTGCCATCCTATACAACTTTCTGTGTCAGTGGAAATGCCTCGTATCGGCATTCCAACATGGTTATTGAGCACTCGAAATGGGGCTAGTGCAACTGAGGAATGGACTTTTAAATTTAGTGCATTGAGGAATGGACTTTTTAATTTTATTTAATTTTAATTAATTTAAATGTAAATACCCACATGTGGCCAGTGGCTCCTCAATGGACGCACTTCCGTAGACGCTTGTCACATTCCGGGAGCATGTGGCAGGACTAACAATGGCTTCCTACTTCTGAGAATTTCTCTCCAGCATGTTGACACCTGCATAAAAATGTCTTATACCAAAACAAAGCAAGACAACCCAAATCAGCATTCAACAAGCTATCAGTGTGCCCAGCCTTGCATGTGGGGGACAGGGTAAGCTGGGGTGTGGGGGCTACAGAATAAATATCGGGCAGGCTCAGGCCAGTGGGGGTAGGGACCCTGGGCACCTGAATGTGGGACTTGGGGGCAGACAGGCTGGGAGTGGAGTAGGGGGCTCATATCCACTCCTTCTTGCCTTCCTCCTCTCGCTTGAATTTCAGCACACTTATTTCAAGGTCTTTGACAAATCCCTGAATGACACAAGTAGGGGAAATATACAGAGGTTCAAATGGAGTTCCTAATTTTCCATGCAAACAAATCTGCCCGTTCAGCACACACCTGCCTTGGGTGGGCTGCACAGATGCAGGGAGAGGGCTCCCCTTGCACAGGCCGCCGGGACGTGGGGAGCTGAGCTGCAGCTCTGCTCCTGGATGAGCTGATGGTGTCTTCCCAGTTGCTGAAGACTTTGCTTCTTCCCTCGGCTGTCTAATTTTTCTCTTCCTCTTTCCATCATTTATTCAAAACTAACCATCTCCCAGGTCTTCCCTCTCAAGGCCCCTCTGGGTGATTAGAGAGGGTTTGTTCATTTTTCATGCACTTGACCCTTTCCTCTAGAGCACCTACTGGGTCTCTGAGCCTGGATTCCACCCACAGTGGGCATGGGGTAGAAGGCTCCAGAGGGCGGGGAGAAGGGGACATCAGCAAACCCCCAGGAGGCACCAGCCCTGCATGGGCTCCTAGATGCTGTCCAGTGAATCCTCCAACCCCCCACCGCCCTCCCCACTATATGGGTAGTTTGCCATTTACAAGAAAGTAAAATGGAGACCCAGAGAGGTGACCAGCATGTCCTAGGTCCCATGACAACTGGGAGGAGGGGCTGGGCATCTCTGGGATTCTGCTTGCCAGGCCTGACACACAGCCTCCCAGGAGGGACAAATGCCACCTGAGACTGAGGGTTTAGACACGGAGGATGGAGGAAGCAGGCAGGGGCTCTGTGTAGTGGTAGTGGAGTGCACAATTGTTCTGAGCTGAGAATGAGTGTAGGAGGTTCGCTGGCTGTGGTGGTGACGGCAGCCAAGTCTGCACTTTGTGCCGTGCACTGGGAAGGGCTTGCCAGCTCTCAGTTCATTTGAATTTGCAGCTTCCCAATGGTGGGATATAAGGTACTCAGAGAGTGTGACAGTCCACCCGAGGTCACACAGCTGAGGAAGACAGCTGAGCGTTGGACCCAGCTCTGCCTGGCTCAGAAGCGAGGGCTCTTCGTGGGCACGGGGCCTCATTCTCATTGCCTGCAGCAGCAGCAGGAAATCCAGCACAGCCAAGTCCCCTCCACATGCTGCCTGTCCTAACAGTGACAAGTATCTCCAAACACGAACCCTTCAAAGGCCATCAGAACTCATCCCAAATAGAGCCCAGAGAGATTCTGACATTTTCCTTCCCCTCCTAAGGTTGAAATGCAGTCACCCACTCCCCACCCACCGTCATTGCCCTAGGATCCCATCGCGGGCAACTCCTGGGGCAAGTCCTGCCT
Source organism: Myrmecophaga tridactyla (assembly GCA_004026745.1). NCBI lineage: Eukaryota > Metazoa > Chordata > Mammalia > Pilosa > Myrmecophagidae > Myrmecophaga > Myrmecophaga tridactyla. The sequence goes on along the minus strand of PVIY010009227.1, from coordinate 69,033 downwards.
CTGGGTGGGGGTGGGGGCTGGTGGGATGCCAGGGGACCTCTGACTCAGGTGCCGATGGGACAAACTCCAGGACCTTTGGAAAGCAGGAGGCAGCATGAGTGAGCGCCTGTGAGGAAGGCAGCAAGTCTGCTGCTAGCACTTGGCAATTTTTAGAGGCCAAGGAGGGTGTGAAGGGGTTGGGGTGGGCAGATGCCGTGTGGTGGGTGTCTGAGAGGGTCTTTGCATCATAGTCTGGCTCGTCCCCAGAAGTCCACTCACCCCCATGCACTCCCCTTGCTAAGTTTGTCTTCCCATTTGAAATAAGTCAGTATATAAGTATGAAAGTTCAGTGCCGCAGGGACTAGTGACAGGGGGCCAAGGTCAAAGTTAACATTCAAAAAGTTAAAAACATGACTCTCATTTAAGAATACAGTGAGTGCATGTCAAAATTATTTTAGTCATTAATGGTGGGACTAGCAGGATGACAAAATCAGTTCAGAAGTGGATATGAGAGATGGATAAAAAGTTAGATGCAAAACTGGTTAGTGTCCAAGGTCCCACAGGGCAGTTATTGTAAACCCTGATTTGATTTGTTTGTTTTTGTTTTTTCCTTTTGGACATTAATCATTTCCATCTCTCCTGGACAGAAATAATTTGTAACTTATCAGTCTTCTGCAAGTTAACAGAGGACTTGACGGTCTGGGCTGCCGTCATCAATAGTGGATGATAAATCAGGAAGCCAGGGAACCCTTAGCCAGGCTTCTGGGGCAGTGTTCTCGTGAGGTTGCAAAGGGCGCCCAGGATCCTCTCCCCTCATTTCCAAGCTTGAATAATTTTTCTTAACACTATAAAAGCAGGAGTGGCGTCTTGGAACTTAACAAGCTTTGAGGTCCAACGCCCCACACATGTGTGCACCTGTGCACACACACACACACATTCACTCACATGCACTCACACTGGCACACACTCACAGTCACGTGTACCCACACCTGCACACCCACACACTTATATACACTCTCATACACTCAGATGCTCACACTCACACATTTACGCACTCGCGTTTACTGGGATGTGGTGGAGCAGAGGTTCCAGGGCCCCTCGCCTGCCTGGAACACTAGAGGCCCCGGGGAGGGCTCGAGCAGTTGTGTGCTCCTGACCTGTGCTCGTTTTATCAGCCCCCGGATTGCATAAGCATCAAACGTGCACCCACCGCTCCTCTTCCTCTGTAACAGAACCGGAAGAGCTCTAGTGGCATCGAGCCCTGGGGGGCTTTCTCTCTAGTTGAAATGGCCAGACGGGATTTGACTAGGGTCTTGGTGGCTGATCTCGCTCCAGCGAGTGTGTCCTGCTGTGCCTCGAGGTCTCCACTGGCCACGCTGCATCCTGGCCGCTCTTGGGGACCCAGTCACGTGGCAGAGGTGATTGGGCTCTTGAGAACTTTCCGTTTCCATCAGACACTTAGACAGAAGGGCTGGCACATGGCCTGGCCGGGGCTGTGGCAGGGCTTAAAGGACGTCTTAATTACCCGAGTCCCGGCCCCGGCCCCAGCTTTCGGTCCCGCAGCCAGGAGGCCCCAAAACGAGACACAAGCTACCAGATCTCAGGGCTCGTCGGCTCTGTCACCGGCCTGTCCAAGCCCCCTGGGCCTCTGTTGCTTCCAGATTTGGGTAACCAGGGGCTTATCTTTAAAGAGCAGATGGAGAAGTTCTCATTTTTTATTAAAGCCACCCAGTCTGCATAGAAAAGTAATCTGCTGGCAGCTGCTAGAATAGCTATTTTAAATGCATGTACATAGCTTCTCAGCTGCCCAATGGGGCTGGCTTGCTTTTTTCGCTCTCAGAACTTGGAAGGCTGCCAAGAGTTGGTGTCCTGCAAATAACAGGGGAGAGGGCAGGAAGCCAGTCTCTCCAGGTGCGTTGAATGGGGACCCAGGGGCAGCCATCCCTAAGTCTTTGCTTGTCATCTCCTGGCCTGCTGTTGTCAGCTCCCAGCTGGCACCAGGCTAGATGTCCCTGTTTCCCAGAGACAGGCATCCATGGACACTCTCTGCCCACCTGAGATCATGGGGTCATTCAGCCTTCCCTTTCAAGCCCGTGTCTGCTCCTCTATGGTTTAGCTTTGCCTTCATTCATTCATTCATTCATCCTACAAAAATTATTTGAATTCTACCCTGCCCATGCATTGTCCTAGATGGGAAGGTTGCAGGGAACAAGACAGAGGTGGTTCCTGTGCCCTCAGGGTCCCCTTCTGAGGTGGAGGGAGCCAGCTGAGGCACTGATGAGGAAGCAGATGCACCAAGGAGACCTTGCAAAAGCAACCAAGTAGGATGATGGGGAAGACTCACTGCTGGGCTGGGGGGCTCTGAGTCAGAGGGGTAATCAGCGCGGGCCTTGCTGAGGAGGGATGTGCCCGCTGGGATGCAAAGGAGCTGGCAGGCCAGAACAGCATGTGCAAAGGCCCTGGGGATGCATGGAGGCTCAAACGGAGGCCTGGAGTGGCTGGAGGAGAGTGGGAGATGCTGGCAGGGCCCACGCTGCTCTAGAAGGGAACACACTGAACCTGGACAAGATCCTGCCAGAGACGGCAGCTGCCTGAGAGTCTGGCCCTGGCCCTACGTCCGTATGTGCACCAGGCAGACGAACTCTTGCAGTTGCTGGCCTCTCAGTCTGTGCTTTTCCAGCAGCGGAGTCCAGCCCAGGGATCAAGGAGAAGTAGTTCCTTTGGGGGTTGATCCCAGGAAGTGGTAAGGAGTGGGGAACTGGGACAGGGAGGGAAGGCAGCTGAGTAAACCCGCTGCTGTGGGCACCTGAGCCTCACCCTGCCGGGGCCCCTGGGAGAGGCAAGAAACAGCCCTCAGAGGCGTCTCGCTGGGGCCTGAGGGAGCTGGGGTGCTTGCCCAGGGGCTCCCCTTCTTCACAGGCTGCTGGGGTGAGCGAGGGGTGTGGGTGCCCACGGTGGCCCCCTCCTCTGGGAAGTGGAAGCAGGGGCCTCCCCCCCAAACCCCAAGCCTGTGGTTATGGGGCAACCAAAGAGCTGAGCACAGAACTGGGTAAAACATAGCTGTCATTGTCATTTTGCCAAGTACCGGGAGGTGTCTGTGCTGTAGGAAAGGGGCCTCAAGGTGAGACAGGAGTTGGGAAGGGAGAGGAGAAAGAAGGCAGCTGGGGGTGTGTGGCGATGTTCTGGAACGATGCATCCAGATGGGGGGCCGGCCCAAACCCAGCCATTCTGCTGCCTGCAGTGGGAGTTTTCCAGCGCCCAGAACTTCCCGGGTCCCTATCCCTTTCCTTACCCCCCACAGCCCCCACTGTGTCCACCTCCCACCCGGAGGGACCTGCTCAGCTCCCCTTTCTGCCTTCCTCGCTGGGCTGCGAGTTCCACAAAGTCCAGGACCCCCTCCCAGGCCTCCACGGGGGGTCTGTCCAATGAATAACTAAAAGAAAAAGAATAAAGGACATGCCAGAAAGAAGCCAGAGGACCCCCCGCCCCCACCTTGCCCTTTGCTGGGGCAAGTTTTGGATTGGGCTGACCTGCTTCCTGGGTCGCCAGCACCTGGGCCGAGGTAGGGGGCTGGGCTGGGCCCATCTGACGTCTCAGCGCCCTCCCCTGGGGGACAGACATCCCAGTTCACCTGCCACCCGGCCGCCGCGGGGAGGGCACAGTCTGGCGGTGGGGGCATCTGGGACCTGGGCAGCACAGGGCGTGGACAGGGCCAGCTTCCTCTTCGGTCCTGAGTACCTGGAGGCTACTGGCCTTAGCTGGGGGTCTTGGGACCCTCGGGCTCAGCCTCGCTGCCAGTCAAGAGAACCCGGCACCTATAGGCCAGTGGTTCTCGACAGGCACGTGTGGCAACGACTGGGGGTGGTACTGGCTGTCCCGATGGGTTGAGGCTGCCCCTGGCACCTTGTGGGCAGGGAACAGGGACGCACTCAGCAGCACACAGTGCCTGGCCCGGCCCTGCAGGAGAGAATGGACTAGTGCCGAGGTGGAGACACCTGCTCTAGCAAAGGACAAGGTGGCTGAGTGTTCCAGAAGCGTGGGCTGGACTCCTGTCACCTGGAGACTGGCTGGCTTGGCGACCTCGGACCAGCCACTTGCCCTCTCTGTTCCTGTAAGATGGGGTCAGCGCGCCCAAGGCTTTCTTCCTTGGGAAAAGTTTCTAGGGTAAAGGGGACGGAGCTCTTATAGGAATGAGGCTTTAGGAATAAAGGCCCAGTTTTATTTCACCGCCTCTAAACCCAGGCATGAAAACATCACCTCAGGCCAGAGGCTGAAAGAGCTGTCTCATTTCTCTGTGGAAATAATCTGTTCCTAAACCCCAGCCAGGCAGCTGGGCTCTGAGCAGCCCACCCTCCAAGGTCCAACTGGTTGGGCCGCGGCCGTGTCTCTTCTTCAAAGACTTGGCACCGCCAGCTCCCCGAGCGCCGAGCCGCTTCCTGTGGCTGTAGGATAACCGGGACAATTCAGCCAGGACCTGGACTAACCAGGGCAATTCAGCAGGTTCCTGGACAGGTAATCTTCTTGGAAGAGAGTGTCTCTGATGCTCCCAAAGAGATCGGAAAAGGCTCCTGTGAGGCAGCCCTTCCTCATTTGCTTGACAGTTTTCCTCTGGCTTGCTGGGCTGTTATCTGAAGGAAGTTCTTAAAAGCCCGAGATGACATGGTGTCTCCCAGCCAAGCCTCCCATTTGCTAACCCAGTGCTCAAGACCCGTGGGCGTCCCCGAGGTGCCCCTCTTGATCAAGAGGATTGAAACTGTTATGCAACCTAAGGAGATTATTAGAGCTCAAAGAATTTGCAATTATTTTGTCCCATCTGAGACACCCTATTGCTATTTGTACATGTATAAATCATGCTTTTGGCGAGACCCAGTGCTTAGTGGTGGCCAAAAGGGGGTGGGGGGATGATCAATTATGCATACTGTCTCTCCTTAACCCTTTGTTCCCTGGAGAGGACTTCCACCTGGGTTAAGTCACCAGCATTCATGGCGCCCTTTGGGGTGGGGAAAGCCAACATTTTTTTCAGGGCTTCTGTTTAAAATTCTAAGTGTCTACCTTATTTATTGACTTCTAAATTCCCACCTCATTTAGCCAATTGTGCTGGGAATGAGTGAACAAGGAGAGTCTGTTGTGAGTTAAAGACTGTTGCTAGGTGGCCTTTGAGTCTTGCCCTGCCACTCTCCAGCTGTGCATCCTTAGGCAAGGGAGTAGAGTTCTGTGACCCTGAGCTAGCTCATCTGGGAAATGGGTACAGAATGTGCCCGCCTCATCCCAGTGCTGGTGAGAGATGGCATGAGATGTGCTTGTAAACTGCTCAGTAAGTTGGGCCCTGGCATGGCACGTGAGCGGAGTGAAATGGAAGCAGTGCTGAGCACGTGTCAGCAAAAAGGGTTCTGGGCCACAGCCAGACTGAAGCCTTCTCTGCCCTACAAGGTGGGGTGAAAACAGTGCTATCAGGGGCCAGGCAGGCCACATTGGTGAGGAAAGAGCCTGGTGGGTGGTGATGGTGGTGGTAAATAGGGGCAGAGGTGCCCACCTCAGGGGCAGCCAGGCCAGCCCCTCCACGATTGCTGTGGTGTGGGCACGCGAGCCCAGGATTGCCTCACTACTCCAGGAAAGGATGGAAATTTGATTTTTATGTGAAATCAACTTATTTTTAAATGTTGGGGATGAATGAGAAACGTTGTAGCACAATATGGTTTAAGCAAGATACATCTGCTGGCTTTAAGTGGTTCTCAGGGGGCCGGGTGGGCCCCAGGGTCACCCAGCTCAGGGACAGGACCAGTGACGTGCCACCCAGGGGTGTCCGGTGACGACTGGGGCTGGACCCTGAGCCCAGGCTGTACAGGGGAGAACAGGGAGGCTGCCCTCAGCCACCGCCGGCAGCGGGGACTTCAGGGAGCCCCAGGATCAAAGCGGAGAGGATGTGGGACAGGAAGCTGACATGCCTGCGCGCCTTGATCTCCATTTCCCATCCAACCACTGAACAGCGGAACAGTTCCCTCTCCCGGTTGAGCAATTAGGAGGGGAGGATGTGAGTCCTTTGTCCCAGGCTTCTCAAGCTTGGCTGCATGTCGGAAGCACCCAGGAGCATCAGAAGTCCTGATGCAGCCCCATCCCCACCCCATCCCATTCAATTGTTCTGGGGTGTGGCCTGGGCATTGGAGGTTTAAAAGCTGCCCGGGTGATCCCACTGGGCAGCCAAGGTAAGAACCGCTGACTTAATAAATGTGCCTTAGCTCAGTTCTGGATTGCTGATGGCTGAAAATGACAGACAGAGGGAAAGCAGAGAGAAATGTTAACAGTGAGACAGCACATACCAGTTGCTTACTCCTGGCCTCGGCCCTGTGCTCAAGAGCTCTGCATACATCATCTCATTTAACCCCATGGGGAAGGTTTGGTTAATGTCCCCATTTCACAGATGGGGAAACTGAGGCCCGGTTTACATAACCTGCCTAAGATCCATCGTAAGGGACAGAGTCAGTATTTAAACCTGGGCCATCTGGCAAGTCTACAAAGGTCTGAAGCAGGGGTGGGGGCGGGGGGAGGCAGAGGATTCTTGGAATCATTGGCCCAAGAGGGGGGTTGGGGCAGCTAACAGGTACGGATTCTCATTCTCCCTTCCTCTGCACCCCCAGAGTTGTTGAGCCCGAGAGCCCCTTGCAGGCTGGGAGGCATCTTGTCTCTTGTCTCTATTTCCCCCTGGTCTGTCTCAACAGAACATGCTCAAGGAACATTTGTTCAATAGAAGAAGGAGAGAAAGGAGGAGTAGAGGGTTTAGGATCATCCTATTTTCATTATTTCTGGGTAGGGAAATGCTGAATGCTCGTGCTTTTTGTTATTGAGGTTACTGTTTTTTGCTTTTGTTTTTTGCTCATGTTAATTATGATGGGGTTGGGTAAGAAATATAGAAAAAGGCTTGGCATTATCCACCTTAGACGCTCAGGTGCAGATTAGCATCTGTGATGCAAAGAGCAGGCAGCTTGGAGTCAGACAGACCTAGTTTTGGATCCTGGCTCTGCCCCTAGTGGACTATGTGACCTTGACCTTAGGACACCTTCTCTAAGCCTCAGTTTCCCCATCTGTGAAATGGGGATCACAGTGACATCCACTTCCTGGGCTTGTTGGAACTGTTCAGTGAAGGATGCTTGTTGCATGCCCGGCACAGTGGCCGACCCATGGCAAGCACTAAGACGTGGTTGACAATTGAGCCTACGACTTCAGGTCTACACATCCACAAAGAATGAAAGCATAAAACACAAAAGGAGCCCTTTTTAAAAGCTACGGAAAGTGGTACAGAACGCTGTAAGTTAGATTCACAGCAGCCAGAAAGAACCGGTGCCAGGGTCGCCAGGCACCACTGGCCATCCGCAGATAAGCTGCTCAAACCCACATGTCCCCACCTGCCCAGGACAGTTTTCATTCGTGAAGAATTACTAAAAGTGCCCCCCACCCAGACCCAGTGACCTGGTCTGGATTGTCCATCATGTGGTCTTGGACCCACGCATCCCGGTCCTCCCTCCCCAGGGCCTGGGACAGGACACACCACCCTCCCACATCTGGCACATGCTGGGGGATCCTGAGTCCCACCTCAAACCCTGGAATTTCCAGCCTCAGTTCCTGCCCTTGGTCCTGGAGCTGTGACAATGCCACCCTGGCATCCACTTGCTGCGGAGAGGGACAAAAAAGAGCAGCTCACAGAGCCAGGCATTCGGCTCCTATAGAAACGGTACCAAACAAGACAGCCCAAAACTCAGCAGATCAAGGGCCAAGCCTCTCTTTGCTTCCAAAATGAAACTCAGCAGGTATTTGGCATCCACAAAACACAGCTGAAAAGAGGCTCTCTTTTTCCCCCCTCATCAGTACATTTACTTACAAGGGTTTCCCCCTTTTCTTAGTAGCATTCATCCTTTCACCCAGAGTAACACTAATGTTTCAACTGATGGATGTGCTATGGGGCTCTCCCGGGTTCTGCATGAGTAGCTGTTTTTTTTCTTTTTTGTTTTTTATTTTTTATTTTTAATTCAAAGGTGATACGGATAATAGGCCCTAATTAATTACCAGAATAATTCAGGTATATTTCAATTCAGCCAAGCTCAAGTTTAGGGAAAATCTAGCTCTTGTCTTGGAATTGTGTTCTACTGGAATTCTGTTGAAATGACTATTAGGTAAGTCCTTCTATCCCTAAGAACCAGGATGTGACTCCTTCCTCTGAGCAGTTTAAACTGCTTCAGGCTGGAGGAAATGTTCTGGTATCCTGGTGCAGTCTTGGTTTCATTAATTTTTATTGTTTTCATTAAAGGGGATGCCTGAGTTGAGTAACTGGATGGGATTCTGTTTAGATCCCTCTGTCAAACTTCCCATGCAAATGAACTCACCATATCACACAAAAAAATCCCTTGTCAGATCATTTGTATCAACTTTTGATGTCAAGAAAATCCTCATGACCAGATTAAGACTCACAAAAGCTATTTATACCCATTGAGGAGATGGGGAAAACTGAGGCTTGAAGAGCCCAGGGGGTTGCGGCGGGGGAAGTACATTGGAAGGAACTTAGTGTATAGTGCAGCCTACAGTTCATGGGCTCTCCAGATATGCCAGCTCCTCTTCCAGCCAGACCAGCTGCCCCCTACTTGGTCCTTAATCCTGCAGGCTCGCTTTTCTGCCAGCTCGCAGCATAATTCAGGCAAGCAAGTCACACCCTCCTGCGGGAACCGGGGGCACCCCACCCTCTTGTCACTGCAAAGCCGGCCTCCCACAGCCCCTGCTGGGTCACTCAGCCCCCCAGGGCACCCCCCAGCTGGCCCTGCTTGGTGCACAGGTGTGTCCTCCCCTAGGCTGTTTGTGTGGCTAATCAGCTGCCATTCATCTCATCTGTCCAGTGTCGGGTGTCCTGTGTCCAGTCATTTGTGTAAAGCCGGGGAGCCTCCTTCTCTAATGAGGTGAGGAGGAGGAGATCCGAACAGGTGGATGGGAGAATGGAACACCTGTGTGGAGGGGAGAATGGAACACCTGGGTGGAGGGGAGAATGGAACACCCGGGTGGAGGGGAGAATGGAACACCTGGGTGGCATAAAGAGCTCTGGATCACACAGACTTGACCCCGCATCTCTCAAGCCGAACCACCATTGACCAAACGCTTCAGAAGGCATTAACTTCACAGGGTGTTGGCCCACTGGAATTAAATGAGATCACACATGTATCATGATAAGCAGTGAAAGTTTTCTCATAGAGCCCAGGCTTGCCGTGATACCCCCACACCTGGAGCAACAGGCCCCTCAAAATATGTGAGGGTGACTACACCAGACTATAAATATCAGATATACATGACTCTGGGCCCAGAGGACGGAGAATTGAAATGCATTCCAGAAGCATTTTATTTCTGTCGGTTGATGAATTGATAACCATGAATACTTTATGCCTCTCTTGGGCTGTCTAGAAAATGCACCGAGCCTGGAGCATCACAGCAAAATTTAATTGAGGATCTAACCTGTCTGGGAGACAGTGCTCAGACATTCCCAGATCTCATTGTCCCTCTCTTGGGGCTCAAGGGGGCCCTCACACCACCTGTCCCCAAAGGTCATGCAGGATGCTTTGAAATAATAAAGGGCCCCACATGATGGGGCCTGCTGAGTTGGAGTCTTTAGTGTTGGTGGATTGATTTGGCAATAGCTTTCCCCAGACAGCTGGGCTCTAATGGAATGAGCTGGGGGACCATTTTTTTTTTAAATGCAATTTTATTGAGATATTGGCACACAGCATAGAAACCTGAACAATCACTGGCTTGCAGTATCATCTCATGGTTGTGCATACAGACCAATGATCAAATTTAGAACATTTTCATTACTCCGGAAAATAAACAAAAATTAAAAATAAAGCCCTAATCCTCCTGTACTCCTTATGCCCCCATATTATTGACCCATACGAGGTAGACAATCATTTTTGAGTTCCAGAAAGAACTAGAAGACTCTATAGGAGAAACTGAGGCCTAGAGGGGGCTTGAATTTGCCTAAGCTCACTAAGCAAGTCAGGAGAAAGCTGTACTGTAACCCCCATCTTCTGACTGGGAATTGTTCCTGGACCTCATTCATTTATTGATTCATTCATTCACTTGCTCTTCTGTTCATTCATTTGTCATTCATTCATTCTGTGTAGTGATAGTATAGCTAAGGCATAAAAGCATCATTTCTCAAGCCAATCTGCCTGGATTTGATTCCCAGACCTGCTGCTTCCTGGCTGTGTGTCGTGGGGGCAGATTACTTTGCTTCTCTGCCCCACTTTCCTCATCAGTAAAATATGTATAATATGCATTCCACAGGCTTGTAAAGGATCTGCAATAAGAAAACGCATGGTAGTTACTTAGAACAGCCTGACACATAATGCTCAATAAACATGAGCTGTTCCCACTAATTAAATAGATATATGTAAAGCACCAGTGCCAAGGGCCCGGGGCTGGGGTGCAGCAGTGAAAAGGCAGAGGCTGGCCCTGCCCTTGGGGAACTTGGAGCCTGCAGGTGGGAGGGGGAGATGGGAGGACAAGGAATGAGGGGATGGTGGTCCAAGGGTGTGGTCAGAGCAGGCTTCCTTGGGGGAGTGGAAGCCAGAACAGGCATTGGAGCCAGCATCTGGGTTTGGGGGCTGTTGAGAGGAGTGGGTACTCTGGGTGAAGATCCCGAGAAGGGGACAAAACAAGATGCAAGAGGGTGCAGAGAAAGGACAGGATGAGGAGGGCAGGTGGGCGGGTCCGTCCATGCATGGCCTTGGGGGCAGGTGGCCCAGTGGTTTGCGCAGGGTTAGCGCCAGCAGTCAGTGGTCTGGTCCTCGCAGATGGGGGTGGACATGGGGTCTGCTGCCGTCAGATGCCCCCTTTGAAGGATCTTTCTGGCTCTTGTGCAGGTCATGCATGTGTGGGGCAGGATGGGGAGACCCAGGCAGGCCCTGACCATCACCCAGGAGGGACATGAAAGGGGTCTGGACCAGTGTGGGGCTGGGGAGAGGGAGAGATGTGGACAGGTTCTGGAGAGAATTGGGAGATAGACCTGCAGGACGTGGACGAGCGAAAGGCTGGTGGCAAGAGGTGCCTCTGTGTTTCCGGCATGAGCAGAGTGATGACTGGGCCCCATTTTCTGAACCCGGTGCCTGGGAATGGCAGGATTCCAGGCAGAGTGGGGTCGATTGAGGACATGTAGATGGGAGGGCTAGGCCAGTGATGCCTCAGGCTTTCCTTTGCAGCTACAGAGCTGATTGGAACAGGAGGAAGGGTCCTGGGACAGCGCTGTGACCCAGCCAAGCCCTCTGGTTCCCAGAGGGAGAAGAGCTAAACCTATTGTCCCTTCTCCCAGAGGGATAGAACCTGGGAAGTCCTGCCAGTCTCACTGGGGCCACTTTCATTTTGAGCTTGAGTGTCCCTGGGTTTCCCCTTTCCACATTGCTCATCTTTAAAGGAGCCCTGTAGGTTTTAGAGCATCTGTGCACATACCCATGCCCTTCCTCTTGTCCCCTGCAGATCCCTTCAGGGAAGGACTGTGCCTTGGTCCCTCTTTCCTGGCCCTCCCAGGTGGTGGAAGGACATGGCCACTTCTCGGCCATATCACTGTGTCACCTGGCTGAGAACATCCATTCATTGTCTCAACAAAACTGAGTACCAACACCATACCAGGTACTGGTTCCCGTGTCAGGGGTACTGCAGTGAACTCACTGCACTTCTGTCCCTTCATTGACCCAGTCAATGAAGTCCAGATCTTGTCTGATTGGAGTGCCTCTGCTTTGGCTGGTCAGCACCACCTCCTGATGACCAGGGAAGGAGCCCCAAATATGGGTAAATCCTGGGTTCCCTCCTGACAGTTTTCTATGTAATGCAGATTTGACCTAGAGAGCCCTGGGTTCAGAAACTTGCCCTCAAGTCCTGGACTTCCAGGTACCTGGACTTCCAATCTCGGGCAAGGTGCACTTCACCTGGCAGAGCCTCAGTTTGGATCAATGGGACAACAACGGTGCCACCTCATGGGTTTGTCTGGTCTGTTCTTGCCCAGTGGAGGTGCCTCTCCCTGGAGTCCATGTGGAATGTGCCCTTCCACATCCCACATCAACCTTCCCAACCACCATGGGGGGTGAGAGCTGACCAACCCCATTTTGCAGCAAATTTATAAGGCATTAACCCCTGGGAGACAACTACCTTACAGCCTGGTTTGCTTCCCGGCTTTCATTCTTTGGATTACTTAATACCAAGGCCACAGGAACTGGTTTGGTGGGAGGGGGCAAAGGGGCGGGGTGTATAATTTCTAGTGGCTCCCCGTGGCCTGCTTGGCTCTGGCACCAAAGGACCACAGGAAGGGAGGGCCCAGTGGTGCCAGAACGACAAGCCAGGCTCTGGGTTGGGCTGTCCTCACCTCTCCCACCTTTGCTGCTATAGGGAACAGAGACTAAAGGCTAAATAACACCGGGACCAACATCTGCCCCTCATCCGTTCCTCCTCCTTGCCATTTTCTTCACGTACCCAGTTTCCTCTCAATTGGCCATGATCTTTAGAGGAGGCGGACTCCATCCTCAGCTCCACGGAGGATGCAGATATCTCTGAGGCAAGTCTTGTGGGCACATGATGTAATTCTGGCCGATGGAATTTGAGAGCAGGTCTCCTGGGAGCTTCTGGGAAACATTCTTTGCTCTTCCAAAAGTAAGGAGGCAAGGGAAGAGACTGTGGCTTCTCCCATTGGACTTTGTTGCATCGGCAAGGGGCAGCCATCTTGGGGTCGTGAGGAGACAAGCCCAAGGACAAAAATAACCACCTGACGAGAGATGGGAAGAACCTGGGGCCCGACACCGATGCGTTAACCAATTCTAGAGTTCCTCAGGACTTCTTGTGACGTGAGTTAACATACATCCCTATGATCTAAAGCCGCAGAACTGAGATTCTCTGCTACCATCGGCTGAGAGCCTCTAACCACCTGGAGATGCCTGGAGGGTGGGTGAGAACCTGGCTGGGGCCCAATGCCCGACACACACATGCAGCCCTCCAGGAATCAGAACCTGACTGTGGTCAAGAACCCACTCTCTCTGGGCCCCACCACTCTAGCGGGAGAGGGTCAGGTGCTCTGGCCCCTTCTGCAACCCTTTCTCCTTCAAGACAGCTTCTTGGAAGGTGGGATAGCGCAAGGGTCAAGCAGACAGGGGGAGGCACGGGCTGTCTGCACTTGACCCGGATCCGCCCTTAGGTTCCATGTGACTTGGGGGAAGTGAGGTCACCTCCCTTTTTCTCCTTGCATGAAACAGGATTAATAAATCAGAGGGTTAGACATTTACAATTTCCTTACGGCCCCCATTGTTGACATTGCCATAATGAAAAACCCTTTATCCATGTAGCCCTTTCTGCCCAACCACAATTGTTTCCAAAGAAAAGATTCCTAGAAGTAGAATTGTTGGGCCCCAAATCCTAAACCACTTGTGGAAATGTTTCTCCAATTTACCCCTTCCCCAGCATAGGAAAGAGGTTGCTTCTGCATTCTATTCAACGCCGGGCACTAGTCTTTTGTTATCTTTGAAACTTAACATTTGAAAAATAGGGACTCATTGTTTTATTTTTTTTTTATTTTTAATTACCAGTGAGGTTGAACTTTTTTCTTATGCTTGGTGGCACATATATGTAGTTCTTTCTTAAATTCTCAGGTCATGTCCTTTATCCCTTTTTTCTGTTACAGTGATTGCCTTTTCTTACTTTATTCTCAAAACGCTTTATATAGTAAGGACATTAATCCTTGGTTATATATTCTAGATATATTTTTTTCTCAAACTGTTGATTGTACTTTAATTTTGTTTTTTTGTGTTTGTTTGGGGCAAGCAGGCTTTCAATCTTTAGTAATAAAGTACATCCTTCTTTTATTTATGGATCTTTATTCCACCTGGAAATTACTTAGTGTAAGTTTTGAGGTAGGATTCACATTTTAGTTTTTTTAATAGCCTTTAATCTTATCATGCGTTGTTTGTATTTCTTCACTAATTTGAGAAGCCATTCTTATATATGCTAATTTTTTCCCTGAACTTCCCTTTTTTTTCTTTCATTGATCTCTCTCCTATTCCTTTTTTATTCCTGAACTAGTACATTTTTTAAAAAAAAAAATGGATCTTTATTTGAAGAATTATCTTTAGAATTTACTTTTAGATTCACAATCACGTGAACATGAAATACTTGGGCATTGAATCTGTATTTTCCCGATTTCATTATTCTTCAGTTCTGTTATGTCATGTCTTTTAATCTTGAGTTTTTAATTTTAATTTACTTCACATTTGACACAGTTTCTTGTTTGGTTCATCAAGCAAAGCAAGGGTTTTTATATTTTCTGAAACTTTAGCTGTTGGAGGACTTTTTTTCTGTTGCTGCAACCTAATAATAAAGCTTGACTGTACCTAAAATTCTTGGTCACAACATTTCCTGACTTAAAGTTCCGGAAACGTTGCTTTTGACATTAATCTGATTTCTTTTTTTCCTTCTCAAGTAGGCAATGTGGGATCTATTTGCAGAGCCAAAAGCAACCTGCGTCTGTTTTCACAAGTAAAGTTTTATTGGCACACAGCCGCACCCACTCACCTGTGAATTATACGGCTGCCTCAGCAGTGCTGTGGCAGAGCCCAGCAGTTGAGATGGATTGTAATAGCCCACAAAGCTGAAAATATTTACCACCTGGCCCTTTTTAGAAAAAATTTGCCAATGCCTGACCTAGACGAATATTTTATTTTTTCCCCTTTATGTTTGAAATACATCAGGCTCAGTCTAGGCGGTTATTTCCTTTCATTCATTTTCCCTGCTCACTTGATGAGCCCCTTCAATTTGAAACTTGGATCTCTTCTCAGTGGAGGGAAATGTATTTTATTTCTTATTTGATTGTTATCTGCTCTCTTTTGTTCCTTGTTTAAAAATTCCTAGTATTCATTGACTGGTTTTCCAGCATTGAAATTCACTGCCTCTTATATTTTATCTTGTCACTTTAATCCCTTCCCCCTTTCCCCTGGGTCCTAGGAAAATCGGTCCAGTTACTTTGCGATATCATGACTTGGGTTTCTGTGTATCCAATTTGGTGCTCACACTTTTAAGTGAGATTTTCCTTTTTCCCACTTGGCAACTGTGTTTCCCTTTGAGTCCTCTCTCTGGACTTCAGTTCCTTCCTTTTCCAAGTAGACACGAGCGCCTTGAGAATCGTATTGGAAATAACAACGGAAAGTTTTTGTCTAATGGAGAAACAGCAGCCCTGTGTCAGACGGCAAGATTCCCTCTGGCTCCTTAGACCAGCTCCTGTCTTATGAACTTCTGGGTCTTGTTATATAGCGGGCTATTGTTTTTCTCTGTTGCTCATCCTTTCATGAGGAAGGAGTGAGCAGGGATTTGTCAAGGGTTGTACAATTTTCAGAATTGAGCTGTATTCACGTAGAAGAGGATGTGGTACATTTTGAGAGTTTTCCAGCCCAGATAAAAGGGGGGTGGGGTGGGGTGGTGTTTTGATGTATTTTGCCTTTATTTAGTTAGATTAAAGGTCTGATTGTCTCTGGGGAAGATGAAAGAAACAATAGCCCGAGGCAGGATATCTCAATCCTGCGCGTGAGAGAATGCTCTGTGCAGACTGCTGCTAGCTGGGCTAGCTCAGGGCTATTAGGAGACTGTCAGAATCAGGCACCCACTCGGTATACCATGTGTCCTTCTGAACTAGTAACTTGATGCCACTTCCCAGACTGAATCAGTTGGGACACTGTTGACTGCAAGTAAAAGGACATATAATGAAAATTACAATCCCAACCTTATAGGTGGAGAGCTGTTTGATTTTCTCCGCAGTATTTACCACTGTCTGAAATTTTCTTGCTTTTTAATTTGCTTACCTGTTCATTGTTTATTTCCTCTCCGAGACTGTAGGCTCCTTAAGAGCAGACATCTTGTGTTTTTCTTGCCTGCTGTTCAAGTTTGCTAGCTGCCAGAATGCAACACACCAGAGATTGATTGGCTTTTAATAAGAAGGGATTTATTTTGTTTAAAATGTGTAGTTCTTCAGAGGAAAGGCAGCTAACTTTCAACTGAGATTTTTTCTTACAGGGGAAGGCACAGGGTGATCTCTGCTGGCCTTCTCTCCAGGCCTCTGGGTTCCAACAACTTTCCCTGGGGTGATTCCTTCCTTCGTGTCTAAAGGCCTGGGCTGAGCTGCGAGTGCTGAGAGGAGGTATGCTGAGCTGCTCGGGCTGTGCTACATTGAGTCTCTCATTTAAGCACCAGCCAATTAAGTCAAATGTCATTCAGTGCATCAGGCACGCCTCCTAGCCGACTGCAGATGTAATCAGGAACAGATGAGGCTCACATGCCATTGGCTCATGTCCATAGCAATAGAACTGTGTATCTTTACTGGACAAGTTGACACCTGAGCCTAACTACCATACCTGCACCCCCAAATTTAGAAGAGTGCCTGGCACAAAGGCAGATCTCATTAAAGGTCTGTTGAGTAGATGAAAGAAAGAATGAAACAATCGGTGATTGACAGAAGGAATAACATACCCAAGATTACTTTGAGCTGAGATAGAAGTTGTACCCCATCTGCTTGGTATCACAGTGCATGCTCTTTTCCACTGAGGGGTGCTTCTGTCGTGCAGAGGAAATGATGGGTTTATGGTCCCAGGTTTTGTGGTCAGTTTTCCAGCTCATGCTGAGGCTAGCGCTCTGGGAACCCCGATAGAACTCTGTGTACCCTCTGTGTTGGAACCAACTCCAGGTGGATCTGACTGACTCCCAAGCTCATGACGGAGCAAGTTTTCCTATAACTTAGACTGTGGAATCTTTCTCTCCAGAAATCTTGGACCCTTGCCTCATGTGGAAAGGTTCTGCCACCAATTTACCCCTCTGTTTTCATTCTACCCAATGAGCCCTTGAACTGGTGGTTTGTGTTCCTAGCCGTACATTAGAATCATCTGGGGAACTTTTGTGACCCACCTGCTCCCCTCCCAGGCCACCATCCAAATCAACGTCACTCATTGTTAATGCTCCCCACCCCGATGTTTCCAACATTCAGCCAAGGTAGTGAACCACTGACTCGAACTTCAGTGCTAGAAAGTCTTGTAATGAATGGTTTGCTTCCCCTGGGTGCTTTCTTCACGAATGTCCAGCAACCACATCTGCTATCTTTGCTAAAATGCCTAATGTAACCATACCACTCCCTGGGGAAGGGAGACCCAGGAGGAGGATATAAAGCTGAGACTAATTTTTCAGGGCACAAAATGTCTTCACAATTCCTCCCAATTTATAGACCCCTCCAAGCCCACCTAAGCATATTTATAGCTTTTCGTTTTCTAGAATTATTGAAATCTGGTTATTATCTTTAACACCTTTGGCAAGTGGATGATGGGAAGGGGAAAAATCACAGCCAAGAAGAGTGCTCTTTCATTAAAGTCTATGGGAGCGATGACAGCACAAGCTATTTTCCATCCATTCCTCTTGAGCAATAGCCCTTTCATCAGTGAGGATCTGTGTTCAGAATGGGCTGGAATAGACCCATAGTGAGTAAAGAAATTAAATTATTAGTCAAAAAGCTACCCACAAAGAAAAGCCCAAGTCCAAATAGCTTTATCAAAGAATTCTGCCAATCATCTAAAGTATAATTAATACCAATTCTTCATAAACTCTTCCAAAAAATAGAAAGTAACACTTCCTGACTCATTCTATGAGACCAGTATTGCCCTGATACAAAAAAAAACAAACACATCATACACACAAGAGAAACCCATAGACCAACATATCTTATGAGTGCAATGTAAAAATCCTCAACAAAATACTAGCAAACTGAATCCAGCAACATATAAAAAGAATTATACACCATGACCGAGTAGGATTTATCCCAAGAATGCAAGGCAAGTTTAACATCCAAAAATCAATTATTATAATGTATCATATATCAATAGAACAAAAAACAAAAATCACACGATTATCTCAATGGACATAGGAAAAGCATTTGACAAACTCCAGCACTGTTTCATGAAAAAAACACTCAACAAACTAAGAATAGAGGGGAACTTCCTCAAGTCCCTATCTAAAATCATACCTAAAGATGGAAGACTAGATGCTTTTCCTTTAAGATCAGGAATAAGGCAAGGAGTCCACTCTTGAATGTTCTATTCAACATTGTATTGAAGGTTCTGGCCGAGGCAAATAGGCAAGGAAAAGAAACAAAAGTAATCCAGGAAGAAGTAAAACTATCTCTAGTAGCTGATACGATAGGAATCCATTAAAAACTATTAGAATAAATGAGTTCAGCAAAGTTGCAAGATAAAAGAGCAATATAAAAAGTCAGTTGTATTTCTGTACATTTTCAATGAACAATAAAAAATGAAATTAAGAAAACAATTCCATTTACAGTAACATCAAAAAGAATTAAACACTTAGAAATAAATTTAATAAAAGAAGTGAGAGATGTATGCTTAGAAAACTGCAAAATGTGATTGTATGAAATTAAAGAAGATTCAAATAAATGGAAAAACATTTCATGTTCATGGATCTGAAAATATGTTAAGATGACAATACTCCCTCTATTAGTTAAGGTTCTCTAGAGAAACAGAACCAACAGGTGGTATCTATAAATATGAGATTTGTAAAGGTGTCCTATGCAATCATGGGAACGGAAGGGTACAAAATCTGTAGGGCAGGCTGTGAAGCTGGCAGCTCTGGTGAAGGGTCCAGAGAAGAGCTCGCTATTGAAAAAGCAGTGTAAAAGTCTCTCTTCTCCCTTAAAAGTCTTCAACTGATTGAATTATATCATTTTCAGTAGACAAGCCCTTACTTGATGGTAGATGTAATCTGCCACAGCTGCAATCAACTGACTGAAAATTTTATAAACCAGCCTTCTGGTTTATCAACCATCCACAAAATATCTTTGCAGCAATGGTTGGGCCAGTGTTTGCCTGACAAGACAACTGGGTATCATCACCTGGCCAAGGTGATACCAGAACCTAACCATCACAGTCCGCCCCTTGTCAACTTGGCAGTTATACATATCACCTTGAAACTTGCTTAATACCCAAATAGAACACACTACTCAACTGTCCTGTGTACAACTGGAAACATACTACATCGCTCCAGAATAGGGTATAAGTGCTTAGGTAACACTCACTCTTAAACTTAATATCTTATAACCTAAATACTATAACATGAACAATACAACATAGTCATATGATAAGGGGAAAACAGGATATTTGCTTATGTATAAATACAAACATACTCATACCAAAACAGGGAGGAAATATTCATTCCATCACAGTCCTCATTTCTGTAACTGGTCATGTGGTCATAGTTCATATTTATCACTACCTTTCTCCACTACCTATTCCATATTCCCTTTACCCGCAGCAAGCACTTCAGTTGGCCATGGCTCTTTGCCAGGTGGGGTGAACCAAACCTTCATTCCTGAAGTTTCTGGGCCATTGGTAGTCCTGCCTGGATTGGGTTGTTGCAGTTTTCCATTGACTTTAATCACAGGGCATGGTAGTACTAAGAGACCCCCTAGGGTATCTCCTGTATTCCAGGAAAACTTTTCTTTACCTCCATTGTGTAGTTACAGTCCTATTTCCCCTTGATAGTTAGACTCAATCACCCCAATAATTCCCTTCCTTGCCTTTTGATTCAGTGGCATGAGAAGCCCAAAGTGGCCAGGAGACAGCCTTAACTTTCAGTTCAATGGAATCATTGTTGTGTCTCCTGGTAGGAGCATTCCTCCTGTTGGAACTAAGACCTGTAGACCAGTAAAGCTTAAGGTTTCAGGGACAGGAAGCAAAAATTTTCCTAGTGCATCACTAGGGGTGAAAGTGAGTGGTTCTACTCCCATTTCCACCCCTTGATTCCTGGACCCATGAATCCTGGCTATGGGAGAGACAGCACCATACAGTGGACACTGATTCAGAGCATATATAGCCTCCTGGAGAACACTGCCCCAGCCCTACAAGGTATTGCCACCTAGTTGGCATTGTAATTGGGTCCTCAAAAGACCATTCCACCTTTCTATTAACCTAGTTGCCTCTGGATGATGGGGAACATGGTAAGACCAGAGAATTCCATGAGCATGTGCTCATTTTGCTGTGAAGTGGGTTCCTTGATCTGAAGCAATGCTGTGTGGAATACTATGATGGTGGACAAGGCATTTCATACGTCCACAGATGGTAGTTTTTGCAGAAGCATTGCATGCAGGGAAGGCAAACACATATCTGGAGTATGTGTCTATTCCAGTAAGAACAAATCACTTTCATGATGGAAGTGGTCCAATGTAATCAACCTGCCACCAGGTAGCATGTTAATCACCTTGGGGAATGGTGCCATATTGAGAACTGAGTGTGGGTCTCTGCTGCTGGCATACTGGGCTCTCAGCAGTGGCCATAGCCAGGTCAGTCTTGGTGAGTGGAAGTCCATGTTGCTGAGCCCATGCAAAACCTCCATCCTTACCACCATGACCACTTTGTTCATGAGCCCATCGGGCAATGGCAGGAATAGCTGGAGAAAGAGGATGACTTGTATCTACAGAACAGGTCATCTTATCAACTTGATTACTAAAACCTCCTCTGTTGAAGAAAAGAAACCTCTGGTGAGCGTTCACATGGGACACAAATATCTTCATGTTTTTTGCCCACTCAGAAAGGTCTATCTGCTTGCCTCTTCCTCATACTTCTTTGTCACCAATTTTACAATCATGCTCTTTCCAAGTCCCTGACCATCCAGCTAAACCATTGGCAATAGCCCATGAGTCAGAATACAAATGAACCTCTGGCCAGTTCTCCTACCAAGCAAAATGAACAACTAGGTGCACTGCTCGAAGTTGTACCCACTGGGAGGATTTCCCGCACCACTGTCCTTTATGGAGATCCCAGAAAGGTGTTGTAGTGCTGCAGCTGTCCGCTTCCAGGTGGTCCCTGCACATCATGCAGAACCATCTGTACAGCAGGCCCGAGTTTTCTCTTCCTCAGTCAACTGACTGTAAGGAACTCCCCAAGAGGCCATGGCTCTGGTCTGGGAAACAGAAGGTAATGTGGCAGGGGTGGAGCCCATGGGCATTTGGGATACTTCCTCATGTAACTTACCTGTGCTTCAGGACCTGCTTAAGTCCTATCTCTTATATCCATTCCATTTTATGATGGAGTGCTGCTGTGCACGCCCAACTTTATGACTTGGTGGATCAGACAACACCCAGCTCATGATAGGCAACTCAGATCTCATGGTTACTTGGTGGTCCATGGTTAACCATTCTGTCCCTACTAAGGTCCAATAGCAGGCTAAAAGCTGTTTCTCAAAAGTAGTTATCTGCAATAGATGGTAAGGTGTTGCTCCAAAATCCTAAGTGTCTGTATTGTGATCCTCCTATAGCAGCCTGCCAAAGGCTCCAGACAGCATCTCTACTTGCCACTGACACAGCACATTGGATCTGCTGGATAATATGACCCAAGTGGCAGAGCAAGTTGCACAGCAGCTCTGGACTTGTCACAGAGCCTCCTCTTGTTCTGGTTCCCACTCAAAACTAACAGCTTTTCTGGTCACTCAGTAAATGGGCCCGAGTAGCACACCCAAATGAGGAAAATGTTGTCTTCAAACTCCGAAGAGGACAACTAGGCACTGTGACTCTCTTTTGGTGGTCGGAGGGGCCAGAGGTGGAGGGCCCCTGTATTTTTGTTGGATTTATCTCCTATCTGCCGACAAGCAAATACCTTACCAGTAAGGCTAGAGTAGTTGCTACTTCTTGTTCACTAGGTCCAATCAACGTGATATCATCAATATAATAGACCAGTGTGATATCTTACGGGAGGGAGAAATGATCAAGGTCTCTGTGGACAAGATTGTGACATAAGGCTGGAGAGCTGATATACCCCAGAGGCAGGACAGTGAAGTTACACTGGCAGATGTCTCTGTGAGTCAGATTATTTTGACTGCAGCTTTGAGCCTGCTCTCCATTATGGTGGGCACACCCACCTTGTCTATGGTGATTAACTGTCACTACATGGCTTCTGTCAACTTGGGATCTGATCATCCCCATTGTGTTTAAGGATTCCAACTCAGTGATAGCAGTTCCCACAGTAATATCTGACCTGCAGAGAAAGGCGACTACAGAGTTGCTCAGGGATGATGGAGCTAGTCTAAGAAATTTATTTCTGAAAGTTCTGGTGAAAGATATGTCCTCTGGACATTCCTGGGGTGAGTAAGCAGGTCTTCTATGATAAATCCATTCTAACACTCCAATCTCTCTAAGCCTCTGTATCTGTCATCTACATTTATACCAGGGCAGTTCTAATATTTCAACCTCAGGTAATGTCCACCTTTTTGATCCATATTTCAGCCAACCATCCAAACAAACTGTTAATGCCCTTTCTAACCCCTCAAGCTACAACATCGAATGCAGAATCTCTGCTTAGTGTGCTCATATCAATAAATTCAGCTTGATCCAACTTTATACTCCTTCTACCATTATCCCACACCCTTAATAGCCATTCCTAAACATATGCCCCTGATTTCTGTCTATATAGATTGGAAAACTCATGCAGTTCTTTTGGAGGATAGTTTGCCTCCTCATGGGTCACACTTTGCGCCTCACCTTTTGGGGCCTGTTGGGACTTCAGTCTAGTTATAGGTCTTGAAGAATAGAGGGTGGCCAGGGTGGGTCATAAAAAGAAATAGAAGTGTCTTTCAAGCCAATTACCTCAGGGCATTCCACTGCAGTTTCATCTGGTGAAATGGGATTAGTCACTCCAGACAGAGGAGTGAGGGCTATTTCTCCAGGGGAGGTGGTTACAGGTTTAGCAGGCACCGACAGGTTAATCTCATTAGGTGGAGGTTGGATGACAGACTCCTGTGGGCAGACTGGAGGCCGGGAAGTTATTTCCTCAAGGCAGGCTGGAAGTTGGGAGGCTCTTTCCTCAGGGCAATCCATTGCAGGTCTATCTGGCAAAGGTTCAGCAGATTCCAGGATTCCATGTCCCCATTGCCATCATTATCAAGCCATATGTCCCCACCCCAAGTCTCAGGATCCCATTATTTTCCAATCAAAACCCTTACTTTAACAGCAGACATCCTGCAAATTTGAGATTCTAGTTTATGTTGTAAATCTACTATTCACACAATAAGGCTCTGTGTCTGTTTTTCAGAGATCTCAAGTCTGGAGCCACAGGAAATAAGATTTTCTTTCAAGGCACACAGAAACTTTTACGTCTTTCGTACAGCATTTAAGTTGCAAATTTGAAGCCTTCAGCTCATCCCTTTCCCTCATCACTGTATCTAACATACCTAACAACAACTAGCCAGTATAATTAAACCTCTTAATTCACAAAACTCTGTAAGAATGTAAAAAAAAACTCTTACCCAGAGCCTTGCCTCATAGATGTGTAGAATTAGCAGAATCGGATGGTGATATTTTGTGTATATCTCTTGCCAACTCACCCCATGGACTGTCAGTGCTACCTTGATTATCGGAAACAGAGTCATTAGTGCCTCTGAGTCTAATAAGACTAGAAAACCAATTGTAAAAATCTATTTTTAAAATTCTGTTTTTCAAGAACCCTCCCACTCTGGGTACCAAGCTGTATTAGTCAGGGTTGTCTAGAGAAGCAGAACCAACAGGAGATATCTGTAAATAGGAGATTTATAAAGGTGTCTCATGCAACTGTTGGAATGGAAGAATCCAAAATCCATAGGGCAGGCTGTGAAGCTGGCAGCTCTGATGAAGGGCTCAAAGCATTCCACATGAGAAACTCACTGACTGAAGAAGCAGTGTAAAAGTCTCTCTTCTCCCTTTAAAGTCCTTAACGATTAGATTAACTCTTTGCAGGAGACATGCCCTTAGATGATCACGGTCATAATCAGCCACAGCTGTAATCAACTGACTGATGATTTAATACACCAGTCTTCTAGTTTATCAACCAGCCACGAAATATCTTTGCAGCAATGGTCAGGCCAGCGCTGGCCTGACCAGAAAACTGGGTATCATCACCTGGCCAAGTTAACACCTGAACCTCACCATCACACTTCCCAAATGGATTTGCACAATCACCACAATCCCTATCAGAATTCCAGCGGACTTATTCATAGAAATTGACAAGCTGATTCTAAAATTAGTATGGAACTGCAATGGGCCCTACACAGACATAACAATGAAAAAGAACAAAATCCGAGGACTCACACCTTCTAATGTCAAAAATTACTACAAAGCAAGGTAACCAAGAGAGTGTGGTGTTGGCATAAGGATAGATATATAGATCAATGGAATACAATCAAGAGTTCAGTAATAAGCCCAAGTATCTATGTTCAACTGATTTTCAACAATGGTGTCAATACCATTCAATGGTAGAAGAATAGTCTTTTCAACAAATGACATTGGGGCAACTGGATACCAACATGCAAATGAATGAAGCTGCACCCTGACCTCACACCATATAAAAAAAATTAACTCAAAAATGGATCAAAGACCTAAGTGTAAGAGCTAAAACCATAAACCGCTTAGAAAAAAAACAGGGGTAAATCCTCATGATCTTAAATTTGGTAATGGTTTCTTAGATATGATACCAAAAGCACAATCAACAAAAGAAAAAATAGATAAAACAGACCATCAAAATTAAAAACTTTTGTGCTTCAAAGTACACCATCATGAAAGTGCAAATCAATTATCTTGTTAAGTTCTGTATCTAGAAATATAAAGAACTCATAACTCAATAATTAAAAGACAAATAACCCAATTAAAAGTGGACAAAGGATTTGAATAGATATTACTCCAAGGAAGATACACAAATGGCCAATAAGCACATGAAAAGTTACTTGACATCATTAGTCATCAGGGAAATTCAAATCAAAACCAAATGGAACCTAGAAAGGTGGGTTCCATTAAAAAGGCAGATAATAAGAAGTGTTGGTGAGGATAGGGAGAAATCATAACCTCATTCATTGTTGAGGAGAGTGTAAAATGGTATAGGCCCTTTGGAAAACAGGCTGGTAGTTCCTCAAATGATTAAACATAGAGTTACTACATGACCTGGCAATGCCATTTTAGGTGGAAATGAAAACGTATGTTCACATGAAGGCTTATAGCATCATTATAACAGCTAAAAGGTGGAAACGACCCAAATGCCCATTAACTGATGACCTGATAAAGAAAGTATAGTATATGTATATATCAACAAGGGAACACCATTTGGTGATAAAATGAAATGAAGTTTTAACATGAGTGAACCTTCTAGACGTTATGCTACGTAAAAGAAACCAGTCACGAATGCCCACATATTATGTGATCCTATATATATGAAATATCCAGAATAGTGAAATCTGTAGAAACAGAAAGGAGATGATTAGTGGTTGCTCAGGCCTGGGGATGGGGGCGGGGGGTGGAGGTAGGATGGAGGAACAGGGTATGATGGCTACAGGGGACAGGGTTTCTTTCTGCAGTGATGAAAATGTTTAAAAATTGATTGTAGTGCTGGTCGCACATTTCTGTGAATGTACTAAAACACCATTGAATCGCGCACTTTAAATGCATGAACTGTGTGGCCATGTGAATTATATCTCAGGAAAACTTTAAGAAATGGAGAAAAGGATGGGCTGGAAACCCTGGTAACAATAATAAAAGCTGCCCCTTGCTGAGTGCGCATCACAGGCTGGGCCCCGCGCCGAGCACGTTGCAGGGACCTCGTCAAGCACCTGCTGCCCTGGAAATGACTGCCACTGTCATCAGCATTTTACACCCTCCAGGCTGCGTTCAGAGAGGTGCCGAGTCAGCACAGCAGCTGGGCCGAGATTTGAACCTGGGTCTGCCTGAGTCTAATCCCTGCCCTTTAAACCCTCGCACTCCCTAGGAAGGCACGGAGCATCAAAGTGGGAGATTCCGCCCTGCTGCGGGAGGGAGGGGCTTCAAGTGGAACAAGCCTGGACCCCTGGGTTGAGGGGAGCTCCCAGAGGCGAATGCAGACCAGGGTTCTCAGTGTCGGCACAGCTGATGCTTTGGGCTGGATAACTCTCTCTAGTGGGACACTGTAGGATGTTGCACAGCATCCCTGGCCTCTACCCACTCTACCAGTAGCATCTCCCAGGAGTGACGACCAAAAACGTCTCCAGACACTGCCCGAAATCGTCCTACGGAGAATGGCTGGTGTGGTGGACGATGCTTCAGGCCAACCCTGGGCTGGGGAAGGGGGAGGGAGGGGAAGGGGGGAGGAGGGGTGGGGGAGGGGGAGGGAGAGGGTTGCCGTCCTGCTCACTGCCCCAGGTGCAGGGTGGGTGGACATTTGTTGATCTTCCTGCTGAACCTCCTTCTTCTGTGGACGAGTCACTGACCGTGTTTGACAGTCAACCCCTGGGGCTCCGGCTCCGCTGTCCGGTTCCTCCCCATTGCCAGTGATGACGGGGGCAAAGGCCTCCTTCTACTGACTGCCAATCGTGGCTCAGGCGCTTCAGGTCACAGGGGCCTCCCCGAGGAGCAAGGTGAGTGAGAGGGGAAGAAGAGGACCCCCCTCCCACTGGGGCCGCCTGAGGGCCAAGGGGCCGGTTCTTTGGGAGGTGGGAGGTGGAAGGCTCCCTGAGGCATCTGCGCCTGCGGCCCACACTTGCTGCTTCTGTAAAGCCTCCAGGGCAGGCAAGCAGCGAGGGGTGCCCAGGGCCCAGGGGAGACTCGGGGGGTGGGTCTGCTTCACACACATCCACACCCCAGGGCTGGACCTGGGCCTCCCAGGACCCGGGATGCCAGAGCACCCCTACAAGGGCCTCATGCCCCCAGTGAGGCTCCTCGCCAGAGCCGGGCCCCCCAACACCTCTCACCTTTGATGGCCGATGCAGCTAGGCTTAGAGACATGGCTGGGCATGTGCCCGGAGATGCCAGGGTGTTTAAAATAAGCACCAACTCTAATGCATCCCCTTCAAAACTACCCTCCCTGGCTGGTGGGCTAGCTGCTCCGGGGGCTCCCCCTATGTCCCTGGGGGCCCTGCCTCTGCTGGTCCCCTCTCCCTCTCTCTGACCCTCGCGTGCTCTGGCTATCTGCCCCTTCCTCTGTCCTAGGACAGATCCCCCACTGTTCCCCGACACTCTCACACCCTCCAGTTCGACATTCATCCTGTGTAATTCCTCAAACAACTTCCGTCCCTTTTCACCCCCCATCCGGGCTGGGCTCGGGGTGCGCTCGCGTCTCCAGGGTGCTTTTTAACCCGGGTACCTCAGACTCAAACCTCTGTCTTCTTCCAGTGCAGGAGGTGAAGGCTGCTGGGGTGTGGGAAGGGAGAGTCTCTTTACTTTGATTCTGTTTGGGTTCTACTGAAGGTGGGGGCTATTCATAGGGGTGCTGTCACCCCCACCCCCGGCGGCTGGGGGCAGGATGGAAGGGACTGGAGGCCACCTGTGTGTTAAGACCTACGAGCCAAGCAGATTTCCCTTTCCCGCCTGATCTGTACTCCCCTCCTCTCCCTCCCCTCCTCTGAGTTCCTCTCCCTCCCCATGCCTCTGTGCAACGTGGTGCACCGGGGTTGAGCCCAGAGGTGCCCGTGTCTTTGGGGCTTGCTCACCCAGGTGCTGGGGGAGCCACTTTCTGAGTCAGGGGGGCTAGGGGTGGGGGCAGCAGCCCTGGAAGCAGGACCTGCAGCTGGTAAGTGGGGGGGCAGCATGAGAAGAAGTCCACTGTCCTGGCTCCTTCCCAACCCCTTGCAGGGCTCTGAAATGCCTCCAGCTCATCCTTCCACAGGCTGTGTCAGGGGTGGGGTAGAGGAAGGGAAGCCCAGAGGATGGGACAGCCTTGAGCAATATCTCTCGGCCTCTGTTAGTGCATCTGGAAAGCAGGGAAATCGTCAGAATTACCCTGGCACACATGTGCGTGCACACATGCACATGTATCAGCCCCCACACGTACACACGAACACACGAATACACACATGTGTGCACACACGGGTATCAGCCCACACATACAGATGCACGGACACACGTGCACATATACACGTGCACACACACACACAGGCACGCGCAGTCTAGCAAAGCTTAAGGAACACTCAGAATTTGCTTTGACCCTACATGTGGGGAGATGCCAGTGCACCAAAGGGCTGGCCCGTCCCCCCTGTTTTCCGATCCCCTATCATCAAGTCATCATCCATCTCCGAATTAAGGGACCGCGTCTCCATTCATCGTCCCCCCTCCCTCTGTGGCGGTTCCTGGAGGCTGTGACATGACTTGGTCACCGGGAGGCCCGCCCCTTTTCTGGAAGCCCTGGCCACTGGCCATGCCTGTCCCCTTGGCGGTTACTGGCAGCCACCCAGAGGCCCCTGCCGGGCCTAGGGCTCCTCGGCGACGCTGCCCGGCTGGCCTGGGTGCGGGGCCCGCAGCGTCTGGTTCGCAGCCCCCAGAGGCCACCCCAGACAGGGGGAAGGAGGGGCCGGCGCGCGGCGGCGGGGGCTGGCGGCTGCCGCCTTAAAATATTCCAGTCACATCGCCGGCGGAGAAGCCGTAACCCGGGCGCATTGGAAGAGAGGGAGAATTTCATTTTGTTTTTGAAATGCTGTCATTACACACTCAGGAAACCCACAAAGGCACCTTGGCAGGACACGATCAAATAAATACCTGAACTTGGAGTGCAGGAACATTTACTTAGCAAATGACATTTTAATGCCGCAGGCCAAATTTGCATACTAATTACAATTTCCCTTTAAAACATTGAGACTTTTGGCCTCTCCGCCTACTCATGGTGACAAAGATTAAAGGAGTTTCTATTTCGTCCTGTCAAATAGGGCTCACTTGGCAAGGTGGGAGCGAAAGCGTGCCCTCCGCCGACTGCCTCCCATCCCTAATCGAGCAGGCCCGGCCCTCCCTCCACCCCACCGCACCCCCTGCTCCCTGCCCCCACCCTGCTGGGCACAGACAGGGGTCCTGCCGCCCTTGCCCCTGTGCCCACTTCTGTTTTGGAATCTCAGCAGTAAAGGATGCTGGGGGGTGCCCTGTACTGTGGAGGGGGAGACTTAGTGACCCAGTGAAATGCCTGCTGGGGCATCATTACTGGCCCCCACTGCTCCTGGCATCCCTTTAAAACGCGTCAAGGCCACCCAGGTGGGCAGAGACTCTGGTGGGTTCATTTTGTCCGTGGAGCCCAGAGTCCCTGGGATGCTGGTAACAGGGTCCTCCTGGCTGGTGAGCCAGAGAAGGTGTGACAACGGGCAGTTGTATGTCTCGGCCCTTCCTTTCCTCTTCTTTCCCAAAGTTCAGGCAGGCAGCAAGGTCACAGGCTCCTTGTGGGTACCGGACTGGTGATTGAGGCCCAGAGGGCCCCACGTGTACCTCAGCTCATGTTGGCCCTCCACATCCTTTGGCTCTTGTACTGGAAATGTCTCCTTTTCTTGCCTGTTCTCTGGGGCATCTCTGCCTCAAAGGTTCCTTGACTCTCTGGTCAACCACTCAATGAACATCTAAACTCCTGCAGTGGCCAAGCTGGTCCTAGCTTAGCACAGCAAAGATCAAGACCGATGAGACCACTGCTGCCTTGAAAGTTGCATTTTAGACAAGGACACGGACGACGCTGTC
Source organism: Myrmecophaga tridactyla (assembly GCA_004026745.1). Classification (NCBI taxonomy): domain Eukaryota; kingdom Metazoa; phylum Chordata; class Mammalia; order Pilosa; family Myrmecophagidae; genus Myrmecophaga; species Myrmecophaga tridactyla. Next base: position 39,539 of record PVIY010009227.1, on the reverse strand, counting down.
AACAAGATAATTTCAGAGAGCTTTAAATGGCCAAGAGCATCACAGAAATCTGTGCACAAGCCTGTTCTGAGCACTCTATATGTTAACCCACTTAACCTGCGTTACAATCCCACAGGTTAAGCGCCACCACTACCAGCATCATCTTCCCTTTTCAGAAGAGGAAACTAAGACGTGGACACTTCAAGTGATTTGTCCAAAATAGCATGATGAGTAAAAGTGGCCAAAGCAGGCTTTCAACTCAGAGTTGGGTCCCAAAGTGTGTTTGGGGCTCCCTCTCATAGGTACTATGAGGAATGCAAAATGCAGTCTTGGAGAGCGAGTGTTAGGAGAATGGCCCGCTTTAGGTCTTGTAATTTATATTTTAAGTAAACTTTAGTAGAAGTATAACATAATCAAAAGAGCACACAAACCATAAGTGCCAGCCCCGAGTCTTCACAAAATGACACCATGTCATTGCCTTCCACATGTAGAAACAAAACGGTTTCAGTCCCCTGGTCCCAGTGACCATCCTATATCTGGCCCCATAAATTAGTTTTGTCCCTTTTTGAACTGTATGTAATGGAAGTGGATAGCATGCATTCTTTTCTGTCTGCCTTTTGTCTTCTTCAACACAACTTTAACTCAAGGAGATTTCTCTATGTTCTCACATGTGGTGGTGTAGCAGTAATTAGTTATTTTTGCCGAGCAGCATTCCACTGGAGGAAATACACCATAATGCATCCTTTTCACAGTTGATGGGCATTTGGGATGCTTCCAGCTTGAGGCTATTACAAATGGTGCTGCTATGAACTTTCTGCACACATCTTTTGTGAACATATGAACCCATATTTGTTGGCTCTACTCCCAGGAATGAAATTGGTGGGTCTTAAGGTATATATTTGTTCAGTGTAAATAGACTAAATAGAAACTGCTAAACAGTTTCCCAAAGTCAAACCATTTGACTCTCCTACCAGCGTGTAGTCACTCTACATTTAAAATGCACTTGGTATTTTAGCCTGATTATTTTTAGTCATTCTGGTGGGTGTAAAATCTTGCTGTGTGTTCTAATTTGCATTGCCCTAATGATTAAAGAGACCAACCCCCCTTTGATGTGTTTATTGGCCATTGGGATATCCTCTTTTATGGAGTGCTTTTTTCAAATCTTTTGCTCCTCTTGTTTTGTGCGTTGTCTGACTTTTTCTTATTGATTCCTAGAAATTCTTTGTATATTCTGGATACAAGTCCTTTGTCAAATATCTGCAATGCAAATATTTTCTCCCACTCTGTGACCTGCCTTTTACTCTCTTATTGGTTTCTTTTGATGGATAGAAGTTCTTAATTTTAATGTAGTCCAGTTTAACAATCTTTTCCTTTTTAGTTAGTGCTTTTTGTGTCCTGTTTAAGAATTCTGTACTTACCCCAAGGTTATGAAGATAAGCCACTGCCCAGTCTGGGTTGGGGCAAATCAGCGTGTTATTTCTATCTATAGACCCCCATGATTCACTTATCCATCCTTTCATTCATTCAACAAAATTCCTGGACCACCTACTATGTACTGGGTATTGTGAATATGATGACGCACCAAAAGCAACAAAGTCCGTGCCTTCATGGAACTACCCCTCTCATGAGGGAGGCAGCTCTTAATAAGGACACACACTTTGCCCCAGGATCGAAAGGAAAGTATGTGGGGCAAGAAGAGGATAGAATGGGAAATGGACCTAGACACAGAGCTCAGAGAGTGTTTCCCTGAGCAAATGTTGCCTGAAGATGTAAAGGATGACTAATTGTGATTTAGGTCAGAAGAAGAAGAGAAGAGCCCTCCAAGTGGGGGAAACAGCATGTGCAAATGTCCTGAGATGGGAGACAGCAGAACGAGCCTGGTGTGGGTAGAGGAGAGAGGGCCAGAGGTGTCAGGAACCAAGATGAGGCCAGGGAGGTGGGCAGAAGCCAGAACACATGGGGTGGGACTTTGAGAGGACTGCAATGTGTCCCTGGGAAGTATCGGGAGTGGGGGGCAGTCACTGAAGGGCTTGAAGCTGGGCAGGTGAGACATGGTTAAATTAGGTCTAGAGAAGATGGCCTCGATACTAAACAGAGAACAGTTTGTAAAACTGAAGGAGCTGAAACATTTGCACACCTGGCCCAACAGGCCATCTGGCACCCCTGACCCCATCAACCTTGAAGCCCCTACTCAGTCCACTGGGTCCTCTCCCAGGGTCTCCCCAGGCCACACTGACCCTTGCACCGCCTTCTTTCCCAACCCGAGATAGGCTCAGTCTGGTCTGAGACAGACCCTGGTCTGTCCTAGGGGCCCCACCACCCACTTCCCCTGTCTTTCTTCACCCTGGTATTTTATGTTTCACCAAAACCTTCACTCCTCTTCTCTTTATCAGCCTTCCTGCTGACTCCTCCACCTGAAAGAAACAACCGACATCTCTTCCCTCCCAGGTGGCATCTGCCTGGAACCCCTCACAGGGTCCCGTTCCACGAAGTTGCCCAAGGACACTCTCCCAGCACCCCCATTTTTATACACATCCCCCCAGTATCTCAGTCAGAGTAAGGCTGTTGATTGGAGTCACTCTGGAAGCCTCTGGCAGGTTATTCAATGCTTTGTGCCTTTGTGCAGTCGGACTGTATGTCTGCAAAGTGGAGTTTATCTCTGTAGGGGTCAGGGGACCACATCCTGTGCATCTACAGATGAGGCCCCCACAGCACAGCTTCAGACAGGAGCGGGTCACTTCTGCTTAGCCAACAGGCATAGCATAACAACAGCTAACCAGAACAGAGGTCCTCAGCTTAGGCAGAGAGGACAACACATTCACATATTAAAATAATTCCACATTCATCCCCAGCTGATTCCACTCCCACAGCCATCACGTGGAGGAGGAGACCACAGGCGCATTCCGAGCCAAGACCTTGCACTGGAAAGTGGTGGACTTTTTGGTCTCAGAGCAGTCTTCCCCACTACTCTAAAATGGTCCATTCCTCCTGACTTAGTTTTCTTCCCAGTTGTCTTGATTGATGCTCTTAAAAACAGGCTTGCATTAGGCATTAGTATCTTCCAGAAGTCACAAGGATAATGAAAAACAACCGAGAGTATGTTTTGGGAAAATAAAAGACCACAAGGAAAGGCTCTCCAAAACACCAAACCCCAAAAATGCTCCTGCCTCAAAGTCAGAAACCCACAGCTATGCTGTGTATCTATTCATTTTTACTTAGAGGAGTGCTTTAGGAGAGCAAGCTCTGTTGTGGGAGGATTTTCAACTGTGATGAGTGGGGGTGGGTATGGGATTATTTAAATGTCTGAAAGTGTTGCCTTCTCTGCCAAAGCTAAGGAACCCCTGCTTTGGGTATCTATTGCTGCATGACAAACTACCCACAAACACCATGGCTTGAAAAAGCAATTTATCATTATCACATGTCACAATGCTGTGGTCAGGTGGACAGGGTACAGCAAGGACGGCACGTGTCCAGAATTTCCACTGGGAGGACACAAATGGCTGGGAGCCAGCCAGGCATCTCGCTTCTTCTTCACAGCCTCTCTGGGTTGCTGGCATGGGCTCGCTCACAGCATGACAGTTTCAGGTGGTCAGACTCCTCCCGTGGAGGTTTGGAGTTCCAAGAGGAAGGAAGTGGAAGCTGCTGATTCTTTGAAAGCCAGAGTTTGGAGCTGGCAGAGCATCCCTTGGCTTTGCTCATTTGATCAAAGCAATCATAGAAAAATCCAGATTCAAGGGGAGACAACATGGAGTTTACCTCTCCATGAGAGGAATGTTAAGTAATTTGTAGCCACCTTCAATCCCCAAACTTTATAGTATCTGGAAACATGAAAAGCAGAAATGATAGATGACAGGAAGCAAACCAAGAATAAATAGAATGTTCAAGATGAGTCACAAAGAAACAGAAAGTAGAAAATGTGGCATTTGCATCTATATATTCCAGGAGAAAAATAAAAATCATCCATACATTTGTTTACTTATTCACTCATTCATTTAAAAAAGAGGAGACCTGCTTTGTGCAAGACTTAGTTCTAGGCTGAGTCTTGCACAAAATTCAGCGTTCATAAATGCTAATGGGAGATTCCTCATTAGCATTTATGAAATAAGTGAACTAGTGAATGAATAAGTTGAACATAGGGTATGAACCCATTCATTCATTAGTGAGAGAAAAGCATCAAGGTGGAAATACAGCAGTAAGCAAGGGGAGGAAGACAGTAAGGAAATAATTGCAAAATAATAATGAAAGGACAGCTTCACAGAGTCATGAAAACATGGGCTTGACTCAAACAAGGGGCAGAAGAGGTGATTTGAACTGGAGTTGGAGTTTCTGGGAGAAGGAAGGAGAGGGAGAGAGAACATACCAGGCAGAGGGAACAGGTTTGTGAAAGCTCAGAAGCAGGAAGAAAGAGAGAGAGGTCCAGGATGGCTAGAGCTCAGGATGCAAGAGAAGATAAAAGATGGGGCTGGACCTGGCAGCCGTACGTGAGCATGTAGAGTCTGGCACACATTTTGTCTCATCATAAGGGCAAGCTCTTGGGAGACTTTAATGGGAGAAGGGACCTGGTCAGACTTTACCTTTCTAAGCTTATCCTGGGAGGGTCACAAGAGGAATCCAGGACACTAGGGATGACTTGGCTGCTGTTGCCCAGGTGAAGGTGGCTTGCTCCATGTGAGTAGTGTGGACATGGAGAACATTTGGTAGGTAGAGCAACCCACCTTGGGATGACCCAGGATCTGGTTCATGGGAGGCTCTCCATTAGCATTTATGACATAAGTGAACTAATGAATAAATGAGTTGAACATAGGGCATGAACCCATTCATTCATTAGTGAGAGAGAGGCCTCAAGGGGGATTCCAGGATTTGGGGTTTGAACCCTAAGTGGTTTTGGAGACTATGGGTACAGAGGGAAGAAGAGAAGGTGAGTTCACTTTCCTGCCTAATGAGGCACTCTCAGGATCCCAGGGTCATTGGGTGTTAGTTTTTGGCCATACCCTGAGACAGAGCTAGGGCCTCTGCTAAGCCAGTCACATGGCCAGGATGTGGCTCCCACTGGACCTTAGGCTTTGTCCTTTTGGGAGAACTTGCAGGAGGAGGACAAAGCCTGCCTGAAAGGCTCCACTGGGAGCTGTGATGCTCCTGAAGGCTGAGGATCCAGCCTCCACTGCCTGTGACACCAGACTTAGCAGGGTGCACAACCCTACCCTGGGCCCCAGCCTTTTTATATCCATGACACTGTGCACTCGTCATTAATTTACCAAGGGCTGCTACCCTCGTCCTTCTGGCTCTGGGACCCCCACATATGCACCTGCCTGTACAGGCAGGAAGAAAGCAATTGTGGGAACTAACAGTTCCTGGAGCTTTTCTCTGCACTCTGTTATTAACATCTCCATTTCACAGAGGAGGAGACTGAGGCTCAGAGGGGCTAAAGAAGTTCCTTGAATTTACCAACCACTTCCTCTTCTTTGCAGCACTTCAACCCAAGAAGCACCCACGGAAGGAGGCTGGCTTCTTCTCCCCTGCGCAGGAAGGGAGCTGGCTTGTGGTCAGGGCACCCCAGACGCCCTGCCCTCATTCAGTATAATAAGTTCATGAAGCCGAATGTACCAAGGGCAGCACAGAGCCCACTCCCCTCAGCAGGTAGAAATGCAAGAGCCACACAAGGTATCATTGCAGGGGGCACACATGGCCCATTAGTATCCCTGGACAGAAGAGTCCTGCCAGCCTGGGAGGGGGCTCAGTAGACCCTTGGGGGAGCCTGGGATGGCCCAGCACATTTGAGGGGTCCCAGCCAGCCTGGCAGCATCTGAGGGTGGTACAGACCCTGGCGGTGATTGTTTTGCACTCATCACTTCTCCAGCCTTGCTCAAATGGAGCATCCAAGCCCTCTTTTTAGAGCAACAGCCCTCAGATCTTGCTTGGAGACCCACCCCTCTCCATCTCTCAGGCCCGAAGGTATTAGGGAATCACCACTGCAGACCCACTCAATGTCACAACCCGTTCAGCGTCATTTGCTCCTGGCCCGGTGATTGCCACGGTGGAGGTGTACCACCTAAGCCACGAGCTTCTGGCTTCCTTGGGGGCCACCACTGCCCTTAGAGCTGTAAGGACCGAGGAGCTGTGCTGGCCATGTCACAGCCAGGAGGCTGGCTCTCACCACTGACCTCCCTGGGTGTGACCAGTTCGTCCGCATGTGCATGTGTGTACGTAGCAGTCTGTGCTGACTACCATGGGCAGGGACTCAAGTGATCACCACCGTCAAGATATCACCACTAGGACCCCTCACGCTGTCCTTTTATAGCCACAGAACCTCCCTCCCTTTCTGCCTCCCCCCAGCCCCTGGCAGCCACCCCCTTGTTCTCTATCTCCTTGATTTTGTCATTTCAGGATTGTTACCCACACAGCTCACACAGTCTGGCACTGATAGGACTGGCCTGTTGTTCTCCGAGGATCCCTGCAGGCTGCTGTGAGCATCAGTAGTGCTTTCTTTTTCATGCCTGAGTAGTGCTCCACGGCATGGGTGGAGCTTGTCACACCCACTGAGGGGCTTCTGGCTTGCTTGATGGTGATTACGAATAAAGCTGGTAGGAGCACTCATGTACAGGATTCGGTGAGAACATCAGTTTCCATAGCTCTGGGTAAATGCTCGGGAGAGCTCTCGTTGGGTGGTTTTCTTTCACGGGGAACTGCTGTACACTGCATTAAATGGCTGCACCATTTTACATTCCCACCCTGCTCACATTCACATCATCCCCCTGTGATTTCACTTCTCCATCAATTCTACCTGCATTTATTGAGCACATCCTGTGTGCTTGGGCCTGGGCAAGCCCCTAGCAGTGAAGTGCTGAGCAATACAGACACTGCCTCTTCCCCTCATAGGGTTGATGCTGGAACACTGGTTCTGGCCCTTGACCGCACATGGGAATTCCTTGGGGAGCCCTAAAAACACCAAGGCCTCAGCCCCACCCAGAGATTGTGCTCTCACTGGTGTGGGTGGGGCCTGGGCTTCCTGGCTGTAGCTTATGGACAGCCGGAGGGCAGAGGCCTCCACTTAGTAGCTTCGGTTTCTCCTGCTGCCTCTCAGGTATCAGAAAACCAGGTGACACACCAAACTGATGAAATGAGATGAACAGGAGGACCAAGACCAGCCAAGCAAGGCAAAGGCAGGAGTCAGCAATGCCAGTACATCTGGCACTGAGTTATCAGTGCAGGGTGAAGAAGGAGGGCATCAGGCTACTGCACAGTGTGGCCCCCTGGTTTGTGCTCTTGACTCACACAGCCTGTCCCATGCTCAGTTGACCACTGGTTAAGCTGTGTGTCTTTGGGCAATGACCTTGACCATTCTGTGCCTAGCCCACGGTAACTGCTCAAAACCAGAGCTAGCCCCAGGCTGCAGTTTCTACAGGGGCTGTATTTTGTTTTTGTTCATGAGAGCAAACAATACCTGCTTTGCTCACCATTGTGCCTCCAGCATTGGCACTGTACATGCCTCACAGTAGGCGCTCAACAAACACGTGTTGAATGTTGGATGAAAACATAGAACCATCGGACAGACCACTGCCCTCTTGGCATAGCCCATGATGAGAGCCAAAGCCGTGTCTGCCTGCTTCTTTTTCATCATGTAAAATTGAGCAGATTTTCACCAAATTTGGAGGATATGTTTGAGTTGGTATGACCTTAAAATATAGGCAATGTGGCATAAAGAAATTAGCTTGAGAGGCTTCTGATGGCACCTCAAAGAAAAAAAGAAAGTTATCTTCCATAATAGTTGAAGCTACAGTGTGGGAGGAACTCAGGTAACTATTGGCCTGGAGTCCGGCCAGGCATGTTAACGGAAAACTCTGGCTGCCCTGACTCACCTGGCTTTAATTATGAGACCATTTTTGAGGTCATCAGGCAAGAAGTGCAAAGGCAGGGCAGCTCCAGGGCTGGTTTCACCAACAGCTCACGGCCTTTCTTTCTTCGCTACCCTCCTTGGTGTGCTAGGTTTGTCTATAGATGTCTCCCCTCAGGGTCCCAAAATGGTGTGATGAAGGCAAAGCCCCTTTCAGATGGATTCAGGGGGAATGGGGAGAAGGGAACTAGAGGCAGGCAGTGAGCGTAGACAGCCCTTTGGAGAAGGTGATATTTTTGTTGGTTTGTTTGGATGTTTTTGCTTTTGTTGTTCTGAAGCAGAAGAATGGGTGGTAGCTGGAAAGAGATATGGAGCCAAGAAAGGGTATTTTTTATTTTTTTTTTGAATGGGCAGGCACCAGGAATCGAACCTGGGTCTCTGGCATGGCCCACGAGAATTCTGCCACTGAGCCACATTGCACTGCCCGGAATTTTTTTTTTTAAGGTGGCATTTTTGATGCTAAAGAGATGATCTAGCAGAGGAGGGAAATTGATGATCCAGAAGGGCAAATGGACAATAGCTGGGCAGTGTCCTTGAAGGGGACAAGAGAGGCTGAATCCTATAGCTGAGGGGAAGCTCTCCCCTTAGATGGGAGCATGGACAGGTGGTTCTTGGCAGCCTGAGGGATGCAGGTGGGTGGGAGGTGGGGCAGTGGGCAGGCTGCAGAAATTCCCTTCCAGCTGCTTGGTTTTCCCAGGGAAGTGGGAACAAATCCACAGTGGAGGGAAGAGGAGGCTTGGAGGTTTATGGAAAGAAAGCAGGGAGTGTGAGAGTGTGAAACAGCCATCAAGGAGGGCGGGGGAGGGGCAGGCCAGGCACACGAAGTCTACACCAGGCAGCATGGCTGGGAGGGTGACTTCTAAAATAATTTAAAACAAATATAAAGGCATCGCTAAGAGTATTGTCTGCGGTGTCAGAGCAATCCCAGTCCAAACGCAGTGCAAATTCTGACTTTGGCCTAGCTTGGGCAAGTTGGGCTACCTCTCTGAGCCTCAGTTTCCCCATCTGTAAGAAGAGGATGGTAAATCTACCCTGTGGGGTTGTGGTGAGTGTTAAATGAGGTGAGATGTGCAGTGCCCAACATGGGCCCTGGCAAGGGACTCGAGCTGGGGCAAAGGCATCGGTGGTCAAAGCTTTCTCGGGCCTCCCTGAACTTCTCTACCTTCATCTCCGCTGCCTCCTCTAAGGTTTCTCTTTTCCAGAACGTACCCCATGGGCATGTGGTAATCTGTTTATGCATTAGTCTCCCCAACAAGGCATGAGTCCCTCCAAATGGAAACAAGAGTGGGCCCTGGTTTTGCCCAGCCCATTTGGACCTGGAAACCCAGTTGGACCTGGAAACCCAGGCAGATGTAACTAACGGGCAGGACTTGAGCCACATGTCTACAAAGGTTGAGTCTTTAATAAATAAAATCAAAGACTGAGAGTGTGGTGGCGGAGGGGGGAGGACAAGGAAATTGTAAAATCAATAGGCAACTGACATCAAAATTTACTGTTATCTGAGATATTGAAAAACCGCACAGTCTGGGTCTGAAAACATTAGCATTTCAAAAGTGCTCAAGTACCATCCTGAGGGGGAAAGAGGAGCTTCATTCCAGATTAGATCACTGAGCAACTGCTGACATTTCAGCCTTTTGCTGCATAGACAGTATCTCCTTCCTGACATCCTTACGGATGGAGCTGTCTCAGAACCATTTCCAAAAGCCCCAAAGAGAGTCAAGAACTAATCCCCCACCTTGGCTTCCTGAACCCCGAAAGCTGGCTTGGAGTTGTTGCTGCATCTGTAAGTCAGATGATGAAGTAATTATTGATTCAAAGTGAAATTTTTCCTGAAAGGAAGATGCATGAACCTGGGAAGTTGAGATGGGCCAGTTGGACCCTGGTGCTAAAAGTCTCTGGCTGGGGAGTCCATTCATCATTTTTGCTCTCAGAGCTAATACCTCGGGAGCAATGGAAACGTAAGCAGATTTCAAACCTGCCCTTCTAGATTTATCTGGGCATAGTCATCAAATAGCGTTCTTTGATTTTTGTGGGGCACCCACCATGCTGAGTTGCAAGGAGATTCCTGGATTCCCAACTTTCCTCTGTCCACATCTTGATTCAGCTGTTTTCTCTGCCTGTTACCCCCACCCCCACCCAAAGCCCCTTCGATTTAAAGATTCACCTTAATGGGGCCATGAAAACACCTTAGACCTCCTATGGTGACTGAGACCCTTCATGTTGTAAGGGACAGCTAACAGCTCAACGTGGGTTGAGAATAAGCAGAATAAGATGATTTCGAGGAGAATCCAGCGGAAGGCCTTCAGGCACAGTTTGATCTAGGAGCTCAACAGATGGCATTAAGACCTGATCCCTTTCTCCCTCGCTTTGCTTCTCTGTGAGCTGACCCACTCTGCTGCCCAGAGCTTCCTCCACATGGCATGAGGGTGAGTTGTGGGCACTGACTCAGTTAGAGTCTTTCACCGTTAGGTTCCAAGCACAGGAGAGAATGTCTGTCTGTCAGTGTGCAGGAAAGAAATCTCAAGGAAGGGCTTGGATTGGGCCTGGTTTGTGGCCTAGAGTTAGAGGTTTTGATTGGCAGCCCCTCACCCAAACCCTATCAGAGTGGGGAAAGGTAGTTCCCTGAAGCAAGAAAGGGTGGTTACTGGAAAATAGGAAAGAAGAGGCCCGGGTGGGGGGGGGGGAAGAAGACTGGAATATTCCCTCCCACCCCCAGTTCCTCCATTTGCCAGAAGTGATCCTCTGTCTTCATAGAACCCATCTAGTGATCTGAGTGTTGCCTGGCCTCTGCACTGAGCCAAGAGGCCCCCAAGGCTGGGACTGTCTCCCAGCCGTGCCCTCCCTGTGCCTAGGGCAGGGCTGGAATGGAGAGAGCATTTAGTAGCCTCTGGGGGACTAGACTGGGAGCTCTTTGCTAACAGCAAAACAAGTTAGAACCACGCCCTCCTGTCCCTGAGATTTCAGCTGGGGACCCAGACCCAAGGACAGAAGGCCACAGCATCCTGGCAGGCGGGCAGAGCCAGCTGCCCCTGGCATGCTGTTGTTTGGGGTTCTCAGGAGCTTCCTGGCTATCCCCTAAACAACATCCCCCCTCCATCAGAGATTTGCATCTTGGGATCTTGAAGGTTTGAATATCTTTGGAAGTCATGAATGTAAATGCATCCATCCATGAGCAGAATTTTCTGTTTCCGTCCTTTGGTGAAGAAAGCAACAGCAGTACCCTGACCATGATACCCTCGGAAGTTCCCTCTCATATGTCTCCCCTTTCTGGACCTACTCCCCTCTCCTCTGTAGAATTTGAAGGTTTCAGCCCACGTGCGAAGTCCCCAGGTCAAGCACAGGCCCAGAGCTGCCCTCTTTCCAAGCTCGAAGGGGCCAGAGCACAGCGCAGCGCGTTCTTTATGGTTTTCAGGGAGGGGCTGTGGGCAGCCTCCCACCCCTAGACGGACCCCTGTGCCTGGCCAAGTGCGCCTGTCAAATGGGAACATTCACTTACTGGAGGAGATTTGCGCAACATCGCCCCGATCAAATGGAGCCTGCACTCTGCCCCGGCTGGCGGCTGGCGCCCAAAGCGAGTGCTGACCTGGAGGGGGGTGTCCCCGTCAGCACCACCAGCCATTAACCCCGCGCTGGGCTGGGGCTGGGGGCTTCCAGGGCAGGGCAAGAAGCTCGAAGGGCCCGGGTCGGCAGCTGGCGGAGGAGGTGCTGGGGGACGTGCCTGGGGAGGTGCTGGGGGGATGGCCGCAGCCCTGGACCCACAGTTCTTCCTCGCTTACAAAACCCAAATTATTCCCCCCTTCCCCTCTTCCCTAGCATCAATAGAGAGAATTTGTTTCACGTTGGATGGATGGATTCCTCCAACCTTTTAATTTTGCCGATCAAATCCCCGTCTGAAATGTAATTTTAGCCGAGACAGATGGATTCCTTTTTCAGGGTCAATCAGTCGGGATTCATCTCACCTGCTGTGATTAAGCAAAGAGGAAATGAATTACAAACGACGGCTGTCTGTCTTCTGGCCTCCCTCCTGAGGAGGGGGGGACGCGGAAAGGAGGGCCAAGTCAGGCACCGCTGCAGACGCGACCACAGACAAACACAGGCAGTCCCCGGGGAAGAAAGTTTTGTGTTTCTTTATGTTAACTGTAAACACTTTTTTTTTTTTTAACCAAGCATATTTTTATGGGGCGTTTAATGGGACTCTGCCCGCCATATACCTATAAACTGTGTGTGACAGGCCGCCAGCTCTGGCAGAATCTGATATACAGAGCTCCAAACAAATAATCACATCTGACAGGCAATTTCTCCAATAAACTCAGCGAAATATTTTCTCGCTGGGTGGAAGGCAGCGCACACATGGCCCTCCACAAACGTCAGCATGTTCAGGGGTGGTGAGAGCTGAGGTTTGTTTACTGCACTGCTTTTGGGGGAAGGGAGGTGAGGGGAGAGAGATTCATTATAGATTTAAAAGTGTAGACACGGTCGGTCAATTTTCCATCCAAATATACAGGCTCTTTCTAGGGGGAGGGCTGGCTTAAACTTTCAGCCCCAGAAGACGCAGGGATGTCTGTGGGAAACTTGACTTTGCTTGGCAAAGGCTCGATGAAATGGAGTTGCCGGGCCCAGGGGCAAGGCTTTCTTGTGTCATGGGAGGTCACCTTTGTGGTCCTTTTGCTTAGGAATCAGGTTCCAGGAGGATGAGCCTCACTGGCCTGGTGCAGGAGAACGTGGGGTCTTTCTGCGCCCCATCCGCCAAGGAGACCAAAGCCTGCTGTTTCATCCAAACAGATGGCTGCTTCAAGTTCTGTTGAAGGTCACCTCGGCAGGTACCTGGGTACTCACACCTTCCTAGGCCCGGCTCTTCAGCCTCTCCCTCAAGAGAGTTCTGGCACATCTTCTCTTGCTCAAGCAAGCAGCTGCTTGCAACTCAAGAGCCACAATTGTTAGTCCCATTTTCCACATCTGTAAAATGGGTATAGTCACTTCTGGCGACTATGGACACCAGGTTTAACTATGTCCCTTGGCTAGTCCTTCCCCCAACACTTTGCCTAGTTTCCTCAGCGCCCTCTCTCAGGTCTCAGCTGAAATAGGCTTTCCTTGGTAACCATGCTGGGAAGGAAAGCGCATGGACTGTAGTGACACCACATCATGATGGCCTCAGTTGTATTTAAATAATTACTGGTGTTGTCGTTTATTTTGTATCCATCATCTCTTCCAGACCTACTCAGTCCCACATGATAGTTACTATCCACATGTGGCTATTTAAATGCAAAGGAATTGCAATTAACTAAAATAAAAATTCCAGCTCCCCGGGGCCCCTTCCTTCACCGCTCAGCCTCCTCCATTTCAATGCACATTTAAGTGCCCACCGCCCACTGCCAATGGCAGCACCTGTGTTTCTCTGCCTGGGAATTTTGTGGGGTTTCTGGAACCTGATCTGCCCACACGTGGGGCAGGCTGGTGGTCCCCGGGAGCAGGGCTCAGTGGATGACAGGCGGCTGTACCCTCTACCCTGGCTCCGAGAGCTGATCCACTCGTCTTCCCAACACAGTCAAGGGGGTGGTGCCCCAGTCGCAGTGCTGGAAGTAACAATGGACACCCTCAGGATGAAATTGAAAGTAGGTCATGTGCAGAGCTGTGAGCAGCGAGAGGGGAACTAACAGGGGAGCACCCCCCCACCCCCACCGCCCAAGGCTCCAGGTAGAAAGGAGAAGGGGGAATAATCAGTCCAGGTAGGCACAAAACTCTTTTTTCCAGAACTTTGACTCTTGTGCTGAATTAGGTACTGGGAAAAAGTTTCTTTCTTTTCACAAGACCAGGCAAGTCTGTCATTTCTTTCAGCTACTTAGGGCCCTTGGCTCTGCCCCACGGCTGTCTATTCCAAGTTACATTCTCCAGCCTCCCTCATCCTGAGCCCTCCCAGACCCTGCCAACAAATCCAGCTTGGCTTCAGGTGGCTGGCATCAGTTTCTGTTGCTTACAACCATCAAATCCTACCTGGGCTGGGTGCAAATCACCAGTCTTTAGGGGGCAGCCGGAAAGAACGTGAGTCTGGACGTTTTGCTAAAATCCATCCTCCCACACAGATCTTAGGGCTTAAGCCAAGGAAACCCACCTAGGATGCTGCGCTCAGTGGGCCAAACTCAAGCTGAGGTCAGAGCTGTTGCCGCAAGGACTCCACATGGGATTTATTGTTTTTGGAGCTTGGAGCACTTGTTTTTCTAGACCAAGCCCTGGTGCAGGGCTGGAATTCCAAAACAAAAACAAAACATGCCGGTCTCAAAAATAAGAGCTTGGAACATGATTAAATCAACCTATTTTGTCTGAGAGGAGGAAGGACACTGAGTGCAAGGCATGGGGGCAGGGATGGGAGTATCTGATTCCACCCTGGAGGCCAAAGTCAAGTCAAACTTGAAAGGGCACCGCCTCTTGTCTTAAAAGGCAGGGACCTGCAGGGGGTGGAGTGGGTAGTGGCTGGGTGGAAATGCGGTGGATTCGGGTCCTTTAGGCTGAGCTTCTCATGGTCGCTTTCTGTGGCCTCAAGCTGGAACCTGGAGCCCAGTCCTCAACCTCCAACCACACGCCCCGTTCTCTGCTGCAGGCCTCATTGTGCACCTTCCAGCATGTTCGGTATATCTACATTTCCCAATCCTGGCCACACAGATTGTGTAGAATTCCCGGCCGAGCGTGGGGCCCCACCCCCAGGGAGTCTGATTGAGGAGGCTTGGGTGAAGCCTAGTAATCAGCATTCGCAACAGGTTCCCGGTCCCTAGCTCACACTTTGAGCAGCAGTGTCCTTAACCAGAAACTCAGGGCACACACAAACACATCTAGAGTTGTAAAAAGTCTCTAAATCAACTTTAAATCAATCTTATTATGAGTAACCACTGCACATGACTGGGGACCAATTCAATCCTGGGCAGCTCAGGGACATGCAGAGGTGCTGGGGTCATGCACAGAGAAAGACATTTTGGGGGGCCCCTCTAGTCTTCTGGAGGAGTCCCTGCCAGAGCCCTGTGACCCCTGAACTGGGAAGGCCTTGGTTCTTCAGTGCCTCACTTGGAGCAGAGGACTTTGCCAGGGTGGGGCCCCGGGTTCTGAGGTCCAGTCTCTCCAGGTTCTCTTTGGGACTTCCTATGAATACATAATTATTTCAAAACCATCTCAAGGAGGATGGTCTTCCCTGGGAAGGCGATTCTCCTCTGGGGTTGGGTTTTAAGCTGGGAAGAGATGTGATCCCACAAGCTGCTGAGTGGAGAAGTGGATATTGGTGGAAGGGCGGGTGAGGAGCTCAGGATGCTCACCATTATGCAGGTGAGAGGCAAGGGAGGCGGGCAGCAGGGGCAGGCCTCGGGAAGCAGGCTCGACAGAGCCAGGCGAGTCCCCCAGGAATGAAGTGGTTAAAGGGGAGCAAGGGCTGATGGCCATAGGAGGCCCAGTAAACTCCAGGAAGTTCAAGGATGCTGTTTGCTGGTAGCCCTGGGGCCCAGCTCAGGGTGGCCTGGAGACAAGGCCTTTGGGCAGATGTCCGGAGAGAAGACCTAGTAAGGCCTTCTCTTCCTCTCCTCGGCCTCCCTTCCACCCCACCCTTGAGGTGGGCTCCACATGCTCGGTCTGCTCCAAGCAGTCAATACGTCCCCAAAAGTAGATGAAAAGTCGCTCCAGGCTGCTCCTTGGAGGCTGGGAACAGAAGTCCTGAGCGTGGAGTGTACATTAAATACATATGTGTGAGGCCTCCGGCAGATTCGGAGCAGAGACCGGAGCTCGCCGCCATATGGGGATGCGGTTGTGGAAAAAAAATATTTATAAAATGACTTTTCCAAATGTTTAATCTACAGCAGATGCATCTTAAATGGATCTGTTTGGCTTGGCTTTCATTGTGGGGAGACACAGGCTTCCTGGAGCAGAGGAAAAGGGGCTGTTAAAAGATTCATCTGTTTGTGATGCAACTTGGAATGAAGATCTGGGAGGCCTGAGAAAGCCACCCTGGGGCGGGTGAGAAGGGCGATTGGGGTTCCGGGGGCAGGGCCGGGAGAGAAGAGAATGAAGTGCCTCCACAGCCCCCTGACTCTCAAGGTCAGAAATTTTCATCTCGTGAACGCTGAGCGTTTAATCTTCCCTCCCGGAAAAATGAACACGTGGCTGCGGTTCTTACTAAAAAGTTTTGCTGTTGCTTTGATTACTACCGAGGAACTGGGCCTCCCATCAGTTCCTAACTGTGGTTATTTCCGTGGTTTTTGGAGAAGGGAAAACACCCTCTAGTTGAAAGTGCTTAATTCTATGGCTGTGTCTAGAATAGGAAGTGAGATCACTGATTTCTCCAGTCTGGTCTCTCCCCACTCCCCTCTTGCTGACTACATCTCAGCCACCTTCACGTCTCTCAGGTCCCTCCCCCCCAACTCCTTTCTGACCTCAGGGCCTTTGCATACACTGTTCCCTCTGCCAGGGCCTTTGCATATACTGTTCCCTCCCTTTTGGCCCAATTAACCCCCTCATGTCCTTGTCCTTCCAGCCCTAGCTTAAGAATTCATTGCTCAGCAAAGCCTTTGCTGACTTCCAAATTCGCAGATGGTTTGCTCTCATGGGACGCTGTGGGTTTTCTTTGTTACTCTTAACATACTTATAACCTCATTTTGTTTTATACAGTGCTGTGATTCAGGACCGTTGGCTCAGCAGGTGGGGGGCCAGCTACCCTGTCCACCCTGTGCCCTCACACCTCCATGCCCAGCAGGCCAAGTCTGTTGGTCACGTGGACATGCCCCGAGGAGGTGATGGTGTGGTCCTCAGGCCATCTTCTCTGCAGACCCAGGTGAGACAACAGACCACAGCAAGTGCCTTCTCCTTAAAATGCTGGAGGTCTTTGCGGTCCTGGAATCTTGTCTGTCCCTCTGGCTTGAGGAGAGGGAAGGGCAAGGCTTGCCCTGAGCTCAGCATTTTCATTTTCAGCCACTCAGGTATGGTTGCAAGAATGACAGCCTCCAAAGGCATCCGCCTCCGAATTGCCAGACCTTTGGAATATGTTCCTGTACATGGCAAAGGGACTTAGAAGTTGTGGTTAAGGGTATGGAGCCTGACATGGGACAATTGCGCTGGACTGTCTGGATGGGCCTGGCATAACCCTAGGAGTCCTTAAAAGCAGAGACTTTTCCCAGCCACAGAGCCCATGAGCCCAGCATCCAAGAAATGGTAGCATGAGAAGGATGCAATGTGCTTTTGTTGGTTCTGGGATGTAGGGGTAGGGGGCCAAAGTTGGTCCCCAGCTAATGGCCAGCAAGTGAGTGGGGATGGCCGTCTATCGAGAGCACCAATGAGTGGAAATCAGATTTTCCTGTCGAGCCTCCGGAAAGGAAAGGAATGTGGCTCCACCAGCACCTCAATCTCAGCCCAGTGAGGCCCTTACTGGGCTTCGGAATTCCAGAATGAAGAGAAAATAGCTTCGTGATGTTTAAGCTGCTAATTTATGGTCATTTGTTAGAGCCGCAAGAAGTTGATTCAGCAAGGAAGCAAGCAGGACGGGGCCCGGCTCAGCCTACAGTCAGGCTGGGCCTCTGTTTCCCCATCTGCACAATGAAGGAGTTGATTCAAATGTGGTTTCCTTCTCTTTCTCCCTTCTCTCTCACCCACTCCCCACCCCTACTGTTGGCCAGGGAAACCTTTTGTGGAATGATATATTCTGCGACTGACCAACAAGGTACACTGACAATTATTTTTTTAAGTCCTTCTCTGCTTGAAGTAAGAGTGGGGTCTGTGCCCCGTGCCCACATGTGGCTTCAGGGCCATCCCCACGTGCCTCTATGGTGATCCCTCCTCTAGTGGGAGTTGGCTGGGGGCCGGGTGGGTGGGTGTGGGCAGCAGAGCGCAAGCAGAGAAGGAATCACTCCACCCAAGAGGTGGTGCAGGCTGGAGATAGAAACAAAGTGCAGGCAGTGCTTAAGACATCACAAAGGGAAACTGAGTGCAGCCCCATGTCAGCTAGGTACCAGCAGGACCCCCACCTCCCCGGTATGGCTGGGAGGCCTTGTATGAGCCCACAGCCTACATTATCTCAGAAGCCACCATGTGCTGCCCTCCTGCCACCCATTCTTGCCTCCTCTGGTGTCTACCTGAGAGGGAAGCTCCACAGCTGCCCATCACAAACCCAGTGTCCAGGCGGTGGCCCTGCCCCCCATGCCCTTGACTCAATTCTGCATTCCAGGCCCCAGAGCAGCAGGCATGAAGTCCTCTCTGTCTCCTCCCTACTCATCAAGCCAAAGCCCCTGTGCACAGGGCTGGGGTCCCCGATGGAGAGGCCTGTGCTCTGTCAGAGCGAATGGTCAGGGGGCCGCACACCCAGACCTGGCCAGACAGAGTCAGCACCTCCTGCATGGTGGGGGCATGTCCTTGGCTCTTCAGTATCCAGGCCCCGACCCATGGTCTCTGGGCTTGCAGTTAGGCCCCTGCCCACAAAAGAATCAGGTTGGGTGAGCCAGGACCCCAGAGCCAGGCAGATCCAGCTTCAGTCATGTCTCTGGGCCCCCTGACCCTGGGCCAGCCACTTTAGCTCCTTGTACCTCATCTTGCCCATCTATAAAATGGGGTACCCATGGCCCCTAATTCATGGGGTTGTCATGTGTCCATGATGCATTTTGTACAGCCCTGGCCCCAGAGCAAACATTCTATAGACGCTAGCCATGATTATTATTAATGAGAACCTTCTCATCTTTAAACGGCTACTTTCCCACCCCGTCCCCACTTCAGAGCATTTCTTCCAGCCCCAGCTGAGACAGAAACGAGGAAATGAACCTGACATCCACTCTACATCCCTTTGATGAGAATCACCCTTCAGAAGGAGAGACTTCATTGAAATGTAATTTTTTTCTCATTAATCATCCACCCAGACAGCTCACAGTTCTGCAATTCTCTTAAGCAAATAGCCAAAAAAAAAAAAAAATCTTTTCTTCCAACGCAAAGGGCAGATTTGTGTAATAAAAGAAGCCCGGCATTGGAGCAGCTGCCCCCTCCTGTCTGGCTCTCCCTTCCATAACTCACGGAGGTTCAGGCCTCTCTTTCATCCCTTTCTTTGAGGACACACGCAGACACGGAGCCGACAGTATCAAGGCACAGACAAATCTTCTCTGAGCCTGGCTTTGAAAAGCCAAGAGTTCCCACCAGGCCTGGTCCCACCCGCGCGTTTTCCTTGGGGCTGCCTCCTAGCGCTCCCCGTTCGCTGGCCTCTTTAGCTCCAGCCTCTTGTTGCCAAGGCTGTGCAGCATTAAGCTGACCCCTTCCTTGCAGAGCAGCAGCGCCCACTGGAAAGAGCCTGGCTTTGGAAACAAAGACTAGGGTTCCAGTCTTGCCTCACTGTGTGTATTGGGCAAGTGCCTTCCCCAGCCAGGGTCCCGTTTCACAGTCAAGCTGAGGAGATAAAACTAGCTGAATAAGCTGAAGCTTGTGGAACGTCAAGCGCTGCCCATTAGCTTGTCCATTCACGGAGCAAGTACTGGACCCAGGATCCTGGGGTAGAGCAGTGAGCAAGACCCAACCTGAGGCCCCTAGGAGCTAACCTTCTGAGGCTGGTCGCAAAGGAGGCGTTCTCAAAATGGACATTGCACAGTGAGTTCGGGGGTCCCCAAGACCACCTTCAGGTTGGGTGTTTGGCTGCAAGGGCTCACAGAACTCAATGTAGAAAAGCACCTAGAAAACGTCTTAAGCTGTAGAACAGTTGCTACGGTGTGCCTTGAGCAACTTATTTAACCTTTCAGGCCTCCTCAGTGTCCTCTCTAAAGTGGGTGATGCTTTCTCCGCCCACCCAGTTTTGCACCCAGGAAGCACACCAGGTGTAAGAGGCAGTGGGCGAGTCTGAGGGGCTGCATACAGGACCCCCTTAGCTCCACCCTGCAGCTTCATGCTCCAGTCCCTCTGGAGCAGAGGAAGGCAGATGAGGGCCCTTTGCAGGTGGCATTTGTTGCTGGACAAGCACCTTGGTCATTGGGTCATTAATTAGTTACTGGACAGACTTCCGATGGGATCACTCGTCTGTCCATGTATCATGACAAGTCCCTGAGTTTGGTGCTGGAAATGCAGAAGTAATGAAGCCAGACAAGGTCTTAACCTTCAGGGTTAAGGGTCAACCAGGTCAGAGTGGTAGGCAGATAGTGAGTGGAACCCAGAGAGGGTAATGCACTTGCCCAAGCTCACACAGCAAGTCCTGTACATCAATGAGGTAGCCTCTAAATAGTAGACCCTAAATAGCAGTGCTGTGGATGCCACATGGGGGTTGATTGAGTTAGTGGAGTGGGGAGCAGACACGGAGCTCCTGGCCAAGGGCATTGCTTGTGAGACGCCTAGGGGTCCAGCATTGAGACCGCTAATGGCATCCAGGGCACAAGAAAAGTCTATGCATGAGTGAGCGGGAAGAGAGGCCAGGCCTGAAGGCAACGGAGGATGCTAAAAGGGTTTTACACAGGGATGGCATGTGGAGGCTGTTTCTGAAAAAATAGATGCTCCTGCTTGGGTGGGGAGGGAGGGTCAGAGGGATGAGAGAGGAAGCGTGGGGGCAGGCGAAAATAATGTGGTCATCCAGGCCCGAGAGATGCTCTATGGAATCCTGCCCAAAGCCTCTTCTCTAGGACCCTCTGCTTCCCCAGCTGCCATGAGAGTTGGCTGCTCATTTCGTGGTGAGCTAGAGCCAGCCCCTACCAGTCTGTGAGAGCTAACTGTGAGATATGTAGGAATTTTGCAAGCCTGTTGTTAAACCATTGGTAGCTTTGAAATTGCCCATGGTGAGAGTATTCATAGCACAGAAATTGGCAAGCGTTACCGTTCAGGGCTATTTCCGGAAGGCTGGTTTGCCAGCACATCGCCACTGCTAAAGATTCACAGCTGCCGCCTTCTCTGAGGAGGGTCCTTGACCGGTGGGACCCTCCTTGCCCCCTCTGCCCACTCCAGGGGCATTCCACCCTCAAGTGTGCGGGGTGGAGTGCTGGCTCCGCGCCTCGGCTGGATTCACCTCTGGTGTAATTCACACTCCAGGGATCCCTGCAGACCGGGGCTGAAGCGCCACTTCAAATCCCTTCTCAGTCCCTGTCCCTGCCCCGCCCCCCCACCTTCCCAGCTCTCCTGAGAGCATGTCGGGACATGGGTGGCATGACAGCCCCCACCTCAGGCTCTGCTTCTGCGGAGCGCGACTAAGACACCCTCTCCCCATGGCTCCCACACCCACACATCCCAGCGCTTCTCTAACCACAGGTGGAGCACAGGAGGGTAAGAAGTTCTATCTGCCAATCTGCCACGGAGGGGGAAAGAAGTAGAACCAGATTCCAATGTCAGCCCTCTGCAGACTTTTAGACGGCACGCTATTTTCAAATCCGGATCTTGTGTTTGATGGTGAAAGCTGCTTGTGAGTCCCGGCTCTTGAGCACTTGGAAACGAAATGAAATTAAGTTTTGAATAACAAGGCTTCAGTTGTTGGGGTGAGGTCACCGCTGAGCGACTGTGTCAGCCCCAAGGAATGTTTCCATTTCCCTCCGCCTTTTGGGTGACCCCCTCAAAGGAGGCCCGCCTGCTGCAGCAGGACACCAAATCAGGGCAATTAATTTTTATAGCCCTCTGCTCCAATGGTTCCCGCATGCCAAAGTGAGGTCACTCCTCCCGCTTTATTGTGATCTGTTTTAAAGACCTGGGTGTCTTGAGGATTGTACCTCCAGGGTGAGCTCAGGTTCTCAGGTCCCTGAGAAAACAGCCTGTGCTGAGTGTTGATTCTGCAGAGCTTGTGGTAGGTGCTGGAAGGCGTCAGCAAAAGTGGACGGCTTTCCAGGTGCTGCGTGATCTGGGCAGGCCCCTTCCCCTCTGGGAGAGTCAATTTCTTTACATCCAAAATGCAAGGTTTGAACTAGAGTTGCATTTCCCAAACTTCAGTCATTCCTGAACCACTGCTGTAATTTTGGCTTTATCGACATACTATCTATCCTGAAATCCAGTTACTTCTTTTTTTTCCCCTGTAATCATCTCCATTTTTAATTAAATAAGTTTCTTTTAAAAGAAAACGTTGTATTCCCATCACAATGGGAAATTAGTATTCCTTGCCATTAATAGAAGGTAACTACAGAAATAATAAAAATTTGAACACAAGCAAGTATTACTAAATTCTAGCAGATGCTGCTGTCTGCTGAAGGCTTCAGGTCTGATGTCACCTCTCTTCAATCAAAAGGAAGATTAGAAGTGTCAGGAGGTGTTAAAGTTTCCTAGTACCTGACCAAGGACCACCTCTGGATGTAATCAGAGGAGTAGAAAGGGGAATAATCGGGGCTTTCTATGAATCAATGCTATTTAATGCCACACACATCTAACACCTAAAATAATCTTACTCTCACCCAGGGGCCCTATGCTTTGGAAAACTCTGGTTTACAGCTTCCCTAAGAATCTCTCCAGTTTTGCACAATGATTCTGAGCTCTGGAATGCTTTCAATCCTCATTTCCAAGCTAGTTCAGCCGTTCTCAAAGCATGGTCCATGGACTTCTTGTATCAGGATCCCTTGGAGAGGCTGTTGCAAAGGCAGATTCCTACACCCTAACTCAAACTTACTGAGTGAGCATCATTGTGACTGGCCTCCCAGAACTGGCCTGGCTCACTAAGTCCCCAGGTGATTAAAGTTTTAGAAGCTTGATTCAAGTTCAAGAAACAGAACATGAGGCTTGGCCTAAGGCTGACAAAAATAGACCCATTTTTGGTCCATGTGAGGGGTAGCTCAGTGACAGAACTTTTGGTGGTTCCGTGGTTGAAAGCTTGCCTTCCATGCAGGAGACCTGGGTTCGATTCTGGGACAATGCACCCCACCCCACCCCACCCAAAAATAGACCCATTTTTGAACAACTGAAAGTGACATTTAAAGAGCAAAAATCAAACCTCATTAACCCTTTCAGTATCAGCTGCTGCACACCCAGGTGAATATGTAATTATCTTTGGGGTATAGGAAGAGATGCATTTTATACTTTTCTCAACCAGAGAAGATCCAATAAATCCTTTTGATCCTATCTTCCTGAAAGTCAACCCCACCATCCATACAACCCCAGGAGATAACATGGTAGAACTGATTTTATTGACCTCAGGCACCAACCATTCCTTGCATCCCTACGTCCTTACGAAGAGTGAGGCTTTGTCCAGGCTAAGATGCGGTTGTTGAAATGTTTGAGAGAAATTTCCTTACGCCCAGAATTTGTGAGCCAGGCTGGAAAGCCAGGCCTCGTCTGTGTGTTTTTGTGCCTCCATAAAAACATCTTCAACTTGGATTTTGCAGCCCTGCCCTCTCCGCCAACATAAACTTGGAAATCGACCATGCATTCCAGCTTTCTTGTCTGCCTCCCCGCAGGTCTGCTCAATGTCTGTTTTATAACGAAGAAATCTCTTCTGGCCACTGAGTCTGTGAACACAGAGCACTTTGGAGCTCAGTTTCATCTCTGGAGCTCAGATTCGTCTTTGGAGCTCAGTTTTATGTTCAATCTGCTTTCTGCATGAGGACTCCATTTTGAGGAGAAAGTCAAGTTGGGAAGTTCTGCTGTAGGTCCCTCTTCAAAAATCAGATGAATTCAAACCAAAGGTAAGGATAATCACGTGTCCCGTGGGCCACCAATTCTCTGTACCTCCCTCTCCTCAACAGTAATATGACAGCAATCATTGTCAACAAATCCTGAGATGGCTTGGAGGATTGAATGAAAGAATGTCTGCAAAGCACTGAGCCCGCTAATACCAGAACCAGAAGCCAATGGTGTTTGAGCATTTACTGGGTGCTAAGCATTTTGTTAAATGATATAGATGTTAGCTCCTGTTCTAGTTTGCTAGCTGCTGGAATGCAATATACCAGAAATGGAATGGCTTTTAAAAGGGAGAATTTAATGAGTTGCTGGTTTACAGTTCTAAGGGTGAGAAAATGTCCCAATTAAAACAAGTCTATAGAAATGTCCAATCAAAGGCATCCAGGGAAAGATACCTTGGTTCAAGAAGGCCGATGAAGTTTAGGGTTTCTCAAGTGAGAAGGCACATGGCGAACACAGTCAGGGCTTCTCTCTCGGCTGGAAAGGCACATGGCAAACACGGCATCATCTGCTAGCTTTCTCTCCTGGCTTCCAGTTTCACCAAGCTCCCCGGGAGGTGTTTTCCTTCTTCATCTCCAAAGGTCGCTGGCTGGTGGACTCCGCTTTGTGGTGCTGCTCTCTCTGAAATCTCTCATTCTCCAAAATATTTCCTCTTTTATAGGACTCCAATAAACCAATCAAGACCCACCCAAATGGGTGGAGACATGTCGTCCCCTAATCCAGTTTAACAACCATTCTTGACTAAATCACATCATCCAGGGAGATGATCTGATTACAGTTTCAAACATACAGTATTGAATAAGGATTATTCTACCTTTATGAAATGATATTTTGATTAAAACATGGCTTTTCTAGGGGGCAAACTTCTCCTCAAACCAGCACAGCTCCCATCCTCCCAACAGCTTTATGAAGTAGATGCCGTCATTCCTTCCATTTTACAAATAGATAAACTGAGGCCCAGGCTGCTCGGCCTCCTGAGGGCACACAGTTAAATGGCAGCCCTGTGATTTCCAAATTCCTGTGTCTCTGATTCCAAACCTACGTTTGGTCCCTGTCACCACACCTGGTCCTGAGGCAGGGACTGCGCACGTCTCTCGGCCTTCAAGAACATTTTGATGGTTGCATTCTGTGATTCTGTACATTTGTAGGGTTGGGAACTGCACATCCTTTATTTGTTGAGTGAATGCATATTTACTGAAGGCCGGCTGTGTGCCAGGCATGGGGGTGCAGGAGTGAACTAAACGACAAGGCCCTGGCCTCGCTGAATCTGCAGTCTAGACCGGTACTAGTGAACTAGCAGATAAGGAAGATTATTTGGCTTGCAGTAAGGGCTATAAAGGAAATAAACTGGGGGAAAGCAACGCAGGGGAACTGAGAGCCTGAACCATCTGGCAGCCTGGCAGATTCGGCTCTCTTGTTGCCCCGTGTTCCCTTCTAAGATTCACTCTCTGTCTGCCAGACTGTGGTATCTTGGAGAACAGGCTCCTTTGAGAAGCCTAAGAGTCCACTCTTTGTATTATCTGCATTTTTCGCTATTTAGAAAAATATAAGGGAATGTATTGCTTTCTTTCCTTTGTCCCTAAGACAAATGAACGTGAACCAAAGGGACCCCAGGTTGGACTTACCAGCTGCGAGGAGGAGGCAGGGCTTCACCCGACAGCCTTTTCAAGGAAAAGGAGGCTGTGGGGTGCACCTGGGGTTTACTCGCTAACCCGGAAACAAGCGCCGGCCCCGGCAGGTGATCCAGGAGCACAGGCAGCTGTTCGAGGGGGCACAGAGCTCCCCAGCTTCCTCGAGCACAAACCCTCCTCCAAACTGATATTCAAGTCTGGCTCTGTCAGCCCAGGAGTTAAAATACATAGGCCCCTGAATCAGAAGGAACAAGAAAGGGAAATGCTGAAACATCTCTGGGCAAGGTCATAACTTCAGTTTTCTAGAAGGAATGAAGGAGGGAGGGAGGGAGAAAGCAAAAGAAGGAGGGAGAGATAGAGGGAAAGGGAGGAAAACAAGCTGAAGAAGAAGAAAGATCACTATGTATCTTGATTTTTATTTCCGATTATAAAAGTAACACACATTTGTTGTAAAAATTGAAATGTAAGAGAATCCAGTTGTCCTCAGCCTTTGCTGAGCATACAAATCTTATGGGAAGATGACTAAAAATTCAGATTCTTTGGGCCCTGTCCTCAGCTGATGAGGGATGGTCTGTGGGGTGCACTTTGAGAAATGCTTATGTAAAAATCAGTGTGCTCTGCTCCTTCCCAGTTAGACCCATCTTGCAGGGAGAGAACTTTCCACCAATGAAGCACTGACAGAAGGGGTGAGGTACCTGCGTGAGCCTGTGAGCCGACATGGCTGACATTCTGAAACTATTCTCTCCTAGCTGCAAATTCTTCTGCCCCAGAGCAGAGTCAAGTCCCTTTTGCATCAGCTCTAAGAGCATGCTGATTCTCTCTCGGCATGCACGGTGTGAGGCACAGGAAGTCAGTGTTTAAATCAAAACCGAGCAGCAGAATTACAGAAGGCTGTGCTTCTGCCCAGAGCTATTGACAACTATGGGAACGGAAGGAAAGTTCCTGGGAGATGATGGCATTGAAAATATAGTGGAGATCTGCAGGCTGCAGATTTCTAAAAGTTTCCAAAACCTTTCTTGCATTACTTAAAATTGGCCAATTAACTGACGTGACTCAGAGTTAGGAATTTATCACGAGAAGGTCAGTGCTTGTTCTTGGTCATATAAATGGAAGTTTTGTCACATTGTCATCCCTAAAAGTTCATCCTTAAAGAACATGGTTACGTGCCCTGTAAGTGTGCCTGTGGCATTCTGCTTGGTCTGTAAATGGGCAAATACCCCTTGCGGGTCTCTTTGGCTTAGGAATGTTAAATCATATAACTTATATGGATGCCATAACATGTATGCAATCAGTAAGGCATCAGCCGGTTTTAGGAAGGTTAAGTATATTCTGTCCATACATTTCAGCCTGGTGGACTTAAAGAGTCTCCCTAAAGGGCACTTCCAAATCTGCAAGCATGATTCCTTCAGGAGACAGATCTGCACAAAGCTTCGGTCAAAAGCTGGGAAGCCTTATCCCCAACCACGGATGTGGGTCCCAAGGTTCTCCAGTTCTTGTGACCCCATCACGTCTCCTTCCATCCTTCCCAGACCCTTCACCAACCACTGCTAGCATTGACCCTCTAAAGATGGAGACAATGGCCAAAGCAATTCCTACGGACAATTGTCTGTGGAGCTCAAGTCACTGGAGGCCACCCCTGTAAATGAAGATCACAGAAGGCTCTCTGTTAGATTTTTACCAACAAAGGTAGGGCTGGAAGGATTGAACTCAGAGGGGCCTGGCAGTTTCCATTTCTACATTTTAAAAAGGCTTTGAGCCTAAGCTTAAGCCAAGCATCCTTTAGGTCAATATTTGCTTTGGTTCCCTGTACC
This sequence comes from Myrmecophaga tridactyla, assembly GCA_004026745.1. Taxonomy (NCBI): domain Eukaryota; kingdom Metazoa; phylum Chordata; class Mammalia; order Pilosa; family Myrmecophagidae; genus Myrmecophaga; species Myrmecophaga tridactyla. Next base: position 12,663 of record PVIY010009227.1, on the reverse strand, counting down.
CTCAGGGGACCAGGCCTGGGGCCAGATGAAAGAAGCAGAGAAAAGGGAATTTATGCATGGGGGGTGGTTGGAGTGGGGGGATCGGGTGAGAAAGAAAGCCAGATGTTCTGCTCAGCTGTTCTTGCCACAGCTCTGTGGGACCGTGGAGGTCCCATGCGTGTCTGGAAGGGACTCTCTGTAGCAGGAAATCACTTGAGAATGGTTCATTTGTTTGCATGGGTTAGAAAGTGGGGCAAGGCTGCCCTGTATGTGGAAACATGGAAAGAACACTGGGCTTGGGTTGGAGGGAGCTCGTTGCCAGTCCAAGCCCTGCTCTTCTGTGAGGCAAAATGAGAATAAGAATAACGGTAGAACTTACCTTGATGATTTACTGTGAAGATTCACCCCCTGCAGCGCCCATACTGGCTTTGCTCACATGCATATTGAGCAGAATATGTGCTCAGTGGGTTGTTTTCCTGATGGAGAAGGTAGCAAAAGGGGGAGGAAGAGGAGGAAGGTATGGTCATGCTGATAATGCTTTCCTTCCAGCGAATTCTTGCCTCAGCCAAACTTTCTGTTACAAACCACAGAAGCCCAACTCAAACAGCTAAGAAACAAACAGAAATGTAGTGGCCCAGTTTTACTGAGCATTTCAGAGGTGGGTTTGGCTGCAGCATGGCTGGATCTAGGGAGTTGAGCTCAGTCTCTGGGTTTTGTCCTCACCTCTGATTCTACTTCCATCTCTCCTTTTGCAGGGACGCTCTCTTTCCCTTTGCTCCATGGTAAGGACGATGGCACCAGCTGCTCCAAATGTGTATCCCCCCAGCTCCATAATCCAACATCAAAGACTCCCGGGAGGAGAAGAATGGGTTCTGAGGCCGGTAGCCCCTGCAGAATTACCATTGCACTTCTCAAAGGAAAGGGAGTTCTGGTCCAATTTCAGCACCTTAGGGGCACCTCTTGTTCTCTTTTCTTCGCCTTTCCTGAAATCGCTTTTTGGAGCCGGGGGGGAGGGGGCCTTTCCTTTCGGTTATGGAGCACGGAGGACACCCACGGGGGACAGTTGGGGCTGCCATCCTACTGTGGGGTGTGGAATCTTTTTACTGGAGGAGAACCAAAGCCAAGTAAAATCAAATGAGAAGAAACAGAGAAAGAGCCCAGAAGACAGAATCCAAGTTCCTGGGTTGCAGCCATGCCTGAAGCCATCCCACTCCTGGAATTTCCAGTAAAAATTGAGCCAATAAATTTTCTTTTGTTTTTTAGCTAGTTTGACTTAGGTTTCTGGGTCTGCAACAGAAAGCTGGACTGATCTAAAGACTGGCTGGAAAGAGAAAATTCTCCGTCTGGGAGTATGGGGTGGGGAGTTGAGGGTTCAGGTACTGGCCCCCTCAGAGCTGCCTCTGAGCTGCGGGACGGGTCTGGCCAACTCATTGAACATTTTATTGGGATTCAGGAAAGAAGGGGCAGAGCACATAACGATCACCCCGTGGGCTCTGGAGCCAGTTGCCTAGTTTGGCGTGGGCTCTGCAGCTCACCCTCTCTGTGACCTGGACCGAGTCACTTAACCTTTCAGTTTCCCTACCTACAAGGTAGAGGGATGACCATAGTGCCTCGCTCTAAGGACGGTGGGAGGGTTCCCGAAGCCACCAGGAGCCCTCCTTGGACGCCCACACTGCCGGTGGCTTCCCCATCACACCTTTGGTCACCTTGTTTTCCTTCTTCCTCCTTGAACCGGAAGCTACTTGAGGGCAAGGTTCTTGTCTGCCTCTCTCCGTAGAGTCCCTCCCGCTTCTGATAGATTAGCCCCCGGTCAGTACATAGTCTATAAATAGTCATTTGTGAACTATATGGGCGTTGAGCCATCGTATCACTTATTTGTGAATGGGCTGCTTGCCAGAGAAATGCTTGTGCTGCCTCCTCCTAGAAGTCTTCTATCATTTGTCCCCAATCCCAACCTATGAGATCCATACTCTTCTGTAAAAAGTCCAAAGTGTCTGACTCTGTCTTTGGCAGAGTCCTGCTCCCCCGCCACCCCTGCAGCAGGTCTGCCCCCTGCCCACTGGGGAGTTATTTGGAGGCAGGAGTGAAACCTTGTTCGCCATCCTAAGTGCAAGAGTCATTCCCGCGGATTGAGCAGTGGATAGTCATGATCAAATCATGTTTCTAAACATCACTCTAGCTGCTGCGGGAGCAGACAAGTAGGCAGGAGAAGCCTGTCCTTGGACACAGCAGTGGGGGATCAGGAGAGGGAGTGGCCAGCTTGGGGGTGTGACAGGGTGGAGAAGACCCCCGACCTTGGAACCAGGCTCCTTGGTCCCCACCCCCCCATGGACTGGCCACCTTCAACAAGTTGTTCACCCTCTCTTTGTGTCTGTTTCCTCATCCATGAGATGATGCCCATTCTGGAAGCTTGCTTGTGGTGTCATTGGAAAAATTAGTTAAGTCAATATGTGCCTGATACTTAGAGTTTTTCTTGGCCCATGGCAAGTGCAACTTGAGTGTTTCCTGGGATCCTCATGCTCACAGCATCCCATGTGGGATGGGTCAGAAACCTTACTATTCACCATCATACACCCAGTGGCCAGCACACAGGGGATCCTCTCCAAAAACTGGCCGAACCAAACTAAATGGAATAAAAGAAGTAGCTAATGGGAAGCTGTCCCAGGCAGCCAGAGTCTTGTTTTGTGGATGATATTGAGACCTGACTGTCTCCTATGAGGGTATGAATGCTCAATCCTGGGGACAGTCCAAATGCTTCCTGATCCTATTTGCTGCAGAGAACAGTCAAAATTTTAATTTACATCTTCTCTATAAATTACCACATGGTCTGATTTATAATTCATAGTACAATATTTATTACTAACAGCAAATTAATTTTGGAAACTCAGTGAGTGATTAAATGAAATTGTAAAACCATTCTACTTGTTTGGCTGGTGGGTAACTAGAGATTATATTTCGAGATAAATTTTGAAGAGCCTGTACTCAGGAAACCTACAGCAGGAAGAGAAGATGCAGTTCAGAGAAGAGGGCCATCTTGTCAACTGCTTCTTTCAGAACATCTGCTTGGGAGCCACAAGTACTCCTGGCCTGTTTCAATGGGTTTGTTGTTAGGGAAAGAAAAGAATATGCTGAAATGACCGCATCTAATTGGACATCACTCACCTTGTTCCTTCTGAACCATGAGGAAAGCCTAGGATCAACAAAGAAGAGATGGTGTATAGCATGATGTTAAGGCGAATGCCCTTGAGGTGGGAAACACCTAGGACCAAATCTTGTTTCCAAAAATGAGTGCAGATGAATCACAACCTCCTCATCCATAATGGGGATAACAGAAGTTCTTCTATACCTCACAAGTTTGTTTAGGATTGCTTGGGAAAAGGGTACTGTATTAGTTGTCTTTCTATCTTCACGTAGCAAATTACCCCAAAACTTGGCAGCTTGAAACACAAAATTTGTCTCACCCTTTTTATGGATCAGATATCCAGGAGTGGCTCAGCTGGGTGGTTTTCTGGCTGGGGTCCCTCAGGGACTTGCATTCAGGATGCCAGCTGGGGCACCACCATCCGAAGGCTGGAGAATCTTCATGTAAGATGGTGCACCCACATGGCTGTTGGCAGAGCCAACAGCTCCTCAGCACGTGGGTCTCCTTGCAGGCTCCCACCCATTCCTCAATAAAGGGCAGCACATCATCCAAGACAGAGATGCTGCAATGCCTTTTGTGATCTAATATCAGAAGTTGAATACTATCACTTCTGCTTTATTCTGGTTGTTAGAATAGTCCAGTCCACACTAAAGGGAAGGGGAATTAGAGGCCACCTTTTAAAGGAAGCATCAAACAATCCATACAGTATTTTGAAGCCCTGCAGATATGATGTAGTTCTGAGTTGCTACATGACAAATTGTCCCAACACTTCATGGCTTAAAAGAGCAAAAATTAGGTTATTATTGTCTCTTCTGGTTTGGGGCTCAGCTAAGTGATCCTCCTGTGCTGCAAGTCAGATGGTGGCTGAGGGTGGAGTCATCTCAACATTTTCCTTGCTCATGTGTCTGTTGGTTGGTGCTGGATATTGGCTGAGACTTCAGTCTGGAGCTGTTAACTGGAGCTCTGGCACACGACCTCCTCTTGTGGCCTGGGGCTCTGCACAGTCTGGTGGCAGGATTTCAAAATAACATGCTGAGAGTACATGGCATTTTTATGCCATAGCCTTGGAAATCACATGGCATCACTTCCATCATTCTCTGTTGGTGAAGGCAGCCTTACAGTATTGCCCAGGTTCCAGGGGAAAGGGTATAAAGACCCCACCACTCAATGATAAGAGGGCCAGCCTCCAACTGTAAGAACATGAGGGATGGGATATCATCATATCATCTTTGGAAAATACAGTCTTCCACAGATGACCTTTAGGCCAGGACAATTCACATCCCTCCCATATGCAAAGTGCACTTGTTCCTCCTCACACCCTAAGTCTCATCCCATTACAGCATCAGCTCAAATTCTAAGGTCTTGCTATCTAAATCAGGTCCTTGGATGAGGCTTCTCCAATACTGTTTCTTAGCTACAGCATCTCAAGTACAGTTCTTTTAAATCTGAAGACGTGTGAACCAAAGAGACAAGTTATCTACTGCCTACAGAGTGAATATGCAATGGAGAAATAAGCAACTCATAACTTCAGAGACACTCCTATTCATAAGAGGAAAATAGGGGGCATATGTTAGAGTAATTGTGAAGTCCCATCAGGCACTTGTTGCTAGTTTATTGATTAGGGATCAGTACTGTTCCCACAGGTTGTTCTCCAGGGTTCCAGGACTTTGCCTTCTATGTTATTCTTCCTTTTTCATAGAAAGGAGCTTTGGGTTTGCAACTGAGTAGTTTTCTCAATTATTTTTTCTGCCCACAGAAGTTTGAAGATTTAAAGGCCTCTTTTCAATATTTACTCTATCACTTTCAAATCAAGCTGATACAATTCCTTTCTAAACTTAGTGGATTTCTTATGAACTAATGTATAGTCCATTCTATCAGATAAGATCCACATCCACATGTCTTTTTGATGCCTCCTGGCAGAATTTTTGTGGGACAATGCATTTAAAATTGTTAGCAGCCCTACTTCTTTAATGGAGATGAACTGCAAGGCATGTCTTTAACACCCACTGAAGGGCTTTTGCATGGTGGGAAACTTCCATGAGACACCACATGAGATCTTTCTGAGATGTTATCAAAAGATTTTATGGGCCCACCTTGAATTTGATCTCCTTCTGAGAGTCATTTCTTAATTAGAGAATACTTTGTCATCTGGAAAGGGTGGAAATGAGAAACAACTCTATTTTCAACCCCAGTAAATTCTGGCTTATATTTACATTTTCTGTAAATTTTGCTTGACAACTGAATAGTTCCTTTTTTAGCTCTACTCTCTCCACTCACATTTTACTACAGGCAGTTGAAAAAGCCAGCAGTCACCTTCAATGAAATTCTTGGAAATATTCTATGTGAGAAATCAAGCTTATTTGGTACATTTCTTATTTTTCACCTTGCCACAGGTGACAGGGTTGTCAAACTTTTTGATAGTACATAACATAGAAAGTAAGAATTTTTCATACTTCTTTAAAACACTACCTGTAATCCACCTCAATATCCCTCTAGCTATTGCCTACCACAGAGTGTCAAAGCCAATGCCTCACTTGCTAGTTTTTTTCTTATGACTGCACTGTATTCCAGGTAACAAAATTTGTTCCAGCTGTCAGTTGATGCATAAAAAATCAACCAAAACTTACTGGCTTAAAAGAATAATGACCAAGTTATTATTATCACTCACAGTTCTATGGGTTGACTGGGCTTGGCTGGATAGTTCTCACTCAGGGTATCTCATCCAGTTGCAGTCAGATGGTAGACTAGGGCTGAAGTCTTTTCAAAGTCTCTGTCCTTCCCATGTCTGGTGGTTGATGCTAGTTACTGGTCAGGGCTATCAGGTGGAAGCGCTACCCATGACTTCTCCATGTGACCTGGGCTTCCACACAATGTGGCATCTAGTTCCATGAATAAGTGGCCCTAGGGAACATGGCAGGAGTACAGGGCATTTTTATGAGATGTCTAGGAAGTCACGTAGCATCACTTCTGCTGTGCCCTTTGGGATGTGGCAATCACATAGCTCCATCAGATTCTTTCCACTAGTCAGTGGGAGGAGTGTCAAAGTCACGTCATTAGAAGAGCAAGAGGATGGGTGATTTGATGGCAGCCATCTTTGGAAAATGCCATCTGGTTATGACATTTAGTCCAGGGCCTGGCACATAGCAACAAGCTCCATGGATGTTCACCAACCTGGTTTCAGGAATAAGGAAGACCATCTACATGGAAGAAGTGGCACTGGAGATGGACTTTGAGTTATGGGTAGGTTTTTCACAAGCAGAGATGGAGGTAGGGTATCTGGGGCAAAGGGATCAGAAGGAACAAAGGAGAGACAGACAAGAGCTACTTTGTGGGCAGGGTCACATCTCTATCTAATCAGAAGGTCACACCCACAAGAGGGTGGGTCAGTCTCCATGGAAACAATCTAATCAAAGGTTTCCACACTACAATATTGAATCAGGATTAAAGGACATGGCTTTTCTGGGGTACACACCACTTTCAAACTAATACAGGGCCTTTAGTCACCTTCAGGGTGACTAAAGTTAATTTAGTGCTCAGCAGAGCCATACTGTTCAGAAAGCACCAGCTGGCATCCCTACAAATGCATAGGGATATGCATATTCCCAAGTCAACCATGAGCCACTGCAAGTACCTTTGACTCTCAAAGGTGGAGCATGTTAGGAAGTGCCAGGGAGTGACCCCAGGAGCAGTGCTCAGCCTATGACGGATGGGAGTCAAAGGACAAATATCCCAGGCAGAGCACTGCAGAGGCAAATCTCACATCATTTCCCAGAGGTCCCCAGTGCCTCTGGGGTAATCTGCTTATTAATGCATGCTGTGTCGGCTTCCTTCCCTTTCCTACCTCACTTCCTTGCATTCCTCCAGGTGTTTCCTGGAGCCACCTCCCAACAGACTACATGCACCAAAATCCTTGTTTCAGTGTCTGCTTCTGGGGGACCCAGCCCAAGGAAACTATGGATTCCAAATGCAGAAATCTTAAGGTATGAATGATAGATGAGGTTACACACGCATACACACACACAGACACCCCTGTCTATCACCCAGCATCCAGTGAAATGCCTGGTCCCAGATAAGCACTCAGCAAATAGTCTTTGAATGAATGAATACGTAAATTGTCTTCCTCTTTCCAGCATTTCTTTCTAGCCACCAGCAGTAGAGACATCAAACAGAGGTGCCTAAAAGTGCAGGCAGTTTTCCTCACGGGGAAGGAAAAACTGGGGTCATTCCAGGAGCCTACATGTTGATGGGAATGGCAAGGAACACTCATCTCCCATCTTGCTTTCACGGCATGCTAGCCAGCCAGTCTCTGCCGGGGGATCCCTCCCAAACTGGCCCGCTTGCTGGGTCCTCACCCTAGCCCATCTGTTTGGCATGTGTGAGCATTGTCAAATTGTTTGAATAAATTGTCATTCTGATTAAAATGTTTATGTCTGCAGGATGACTAATTTCTGCTAAATTGTACCTAAATTGTCTCACATTCACTGTAGATATTTGACATCTGTATCTGACCACCCCATTGATGCCCAGCTGGAGATCTGGACCCACAGAGAAGCTCCCAGAATCCCTTGCTGACTCCTTGCTCACACCCTGCAACCACCCAGAGTTTAAGCCCCAAACCGTGGGGTGAGAGGGACAAATCTAGGGGTCCCATTCACCTTCCCCTTCACTAACTTCATGGATAAACACACACACATGATAGATTAGTTTTCCTGATAGGTTTAGATGGCAAGACTCTTGGTGCCTTCTCAAAGCTGGTCAAAGTCTACTGAAGAGTCTGCTGATAAAGCATATTACATGCTGGAGTCCATACATCCCTGGGATTCCAGATTTAGCTGGTCAGAGCACCAGCATTTGTGCACAATACAGAAATTTGCTTGTGGTAAACCTCAGTCTGCAGGTTGGATCAATAGATGTGCAGATGTGGATGTATATATGTATGTATGGATGAATGGATAGATGAGTGAATTAATATAACAATGGTACATCTATTGAATGTCTCCTGATGTATCTATAATATTTACGTCTATTATTTCTAATAATAATTTCATTAATTTTCTATTGCTATATACCAAAATTACCAGACATTTAACTGCTCAAAATAACATACATTTATTATCTCACATTTTCCAAAGTTCAGAAGTCCAGGCAGGCTTCGCTGGATCCTGTGCTCAGGGTCTCACAGGATGGGCTGCATCCTCATCTGAAGGCTTGGCTGGGGGAGAATCTGCTTTGACTCTCCCTCAGACTGCTCATAGAATCCATGTCCTTGTAGCTATGTGACTGAGGCCCAGCTTGTAACTGGCAGTCAGCTGGAGGATGCCCTCAGATTCTAGGGGCACAGTGGTTCTGGGCTCTACCCAGGACCCGCTCCATAAATAGTTCATGGCATGGCTATTTGCTCCTTTGAGGCCAGAAGGAGATGCTCCCTCTCACCAGCCTGCAAAAGCAGTCATCTATAACATAACTTAATCAAGGGAGGGGCCTCCCATTCCCTTTGCTATATTCTGTTGGCTAGAAGCAGCTCAGGTTCTGCCCGCATGCAGAGAGGGGCTTACACAGTGTGTGAGTCATTGGGGACTACCCTAGGGTATGTCCTCCCGGACAGTCAATTCATTTATGATGATGATGATGATGACGATGATGATGACAACAATGACCATGATGATAACAATGATGATGATGATGACGATGATGATGACAACAACGAGAATGATGATAACAATGATGATGATGATGTTGATGACGATGATGATGACAACATGATGATGATGATGACGATGACGATGATGATAACAATGATGATGATGACGATGATGACAATGATGATAGTGACGACATAATGATGATGATGATAATGAAGATGATGACAAAACTGGCTACCAACATCCATAAGCATGCACCATTACCAGGTGCTGTTCTACATCATCTGTTTCCATCTTTACCATGACCCCACGAAGGGGGCATTTTCTCACCCCCATTTTACAAATGAGCAAGCTCATTTGACCAAGATCACAGGGCATGCCTCAAGGACATGCAGATGTGAAACCCTGGTTATTGGACCCCAGGGGTCACTCCCCACCTGGCCCGTGAGACCAAGGACAGCCTTCAGTTTCCTCACCCGCCAAATGGGTAGTTCACCGGGTCTTCCCTGCAGGCTGCTGTGAGAGCTCAATGGACATGTCACCTGAGAAGTCCAGGAGAGCATGCAGCTTCTACAGACTAACCCGCAGACATGGTGTTCGCGGGCTTCTGCCCAGCACATCTCACCTTCCCAACCTCCCAGGACACACAACCAGCTTGGGGTCTCTCAGCCTCGGCACTGCTGATTTGTGGGGCTGGGTGACTGTCCATTACACGTGCTGCATTATAGGATGTTAAACAGCATCCCTGGACTCTACCCACTGATGCCATTAGCACCTCTTCGTACCAGGCATGACTGTCACATGTTTCCTGGGTGCAACGTCACCCCCAATGGAGAGCCCCTGGGCTGGTGTGACACTGAACCAGACACACAACAGGGCCCTGAAGAAAGGAGTGCTCATGCTTTGGGGTGGCCCTTAGCCCAGCCTCCGGTCTCGGTAGGATTTCTGAAATAGAGAGGGGAGAGAGGGCAATCCAGATTGTGGGATAAGCCCAAGGATGGGGCTGGAACGGTGCTCACCCAGCATCAGGAGCAGAACTCATAAATACTGGTGGGATGAACTGTTGTTTCTAGGTGTGTGTGGTTGAATGCTTCTGTCTGTCTCTGCCTGGTCCTTGTCCCCAGTTTCTGGTCCCACCCTTCCCCACTTTTTTTCTCTTTCTCTGCCATTCTACTTTAAGAATAGTCACTTACTTGGGCTTTCCAGGGACCCAGACACTCCAAAATGCCACCTTAGTCGGAGGGGTTGCTCTTTGCACAAACCCCACTGCCAGCCCCAACGCCCTTTCCGCAGCCTCCCCCCAGGACTGAAGGCCTCTGGCTGCTGCCCTAGAACAGCCTGTTCCACAGGGGGATGTAGTGTCCGGTTCTGCTCGGCCGCACCCCGTGCAGGGGACACCCTCCACCCCCAGCCCAGTCCCTGGAACTGGCCTCCCAAGGCCCTTCCTTTGCTTTTCTGTGGCTGGTGTTTCTCTCACCCTCAGCTGAAATAACACTGGGAAGCCGGCTCTCTTCCTGCTTTCCTGCCCTCCCCACAGACCCAAACATCTGCAGGAGAAATGACGTGGAAGAAGCCATAGGTTCCCAAGTCCTGCCTGCCCCACCCCATCAGGAAGGCTTTGAGTCTCGGTTTGCCCAGCTTACGTTTCCTCTCGGACTGGTCAGGCTCAGGCCAGGGGTGCTGCTTCTGCTGGGCCAACCGCCCTCACCAACCCAGCGTCCTGTGTTCCTCTAGGTCAAGGGCCTGTCCTCCACCCACTTCAAAACCCCTTGTGGCCATTCCCTGATGCATTTAACCAGCTCTCACCTTCCCCTCATTCACTCTCCCAGTCCCCTACTCATGAACTTCTCTTTTCAATGGGTAAAGCAGTGTGTGGCTTAAACTATGACCAGTGGCTGCCATGTTCTGCACTCTTTACCAAGTGTTTCCATGCACCGCCTGCTAAACCCTCATGGCAGCCCTCGGAGAGGAGATTGCTGTCCTCATTTTGTAGACAAGACATCATCTCCAAAAATGAATTTAACTCTTGGGGACCCAACCCCACAGCTGTGGAATGGTTCTCCAGCACCCCAAGTCAAATTTACCATCCGCCGGCCTCAGGTGGGTTTTAACCACAGGAAAATGCCCCAGGCTGGGCCTGGATTCCTTTGGCAGGGAGGCTCGGTCAGTGTTAAGGGCTGGGAAGACAGAGGTGTGCCTTGGTCGACATTTGGGGGAGCTAGGGTGTGATGCTGCAGGCCCCGGAGTCTCAACCTCCAGCAATACCTTTCCAGGCTCATGGACTCCAAGGCCCAGGCCTGCTGAGAACTTCTTCCAAGCTGGGAAGGGAGCTCCAGACCCATTCAGAGCATCAAGGAAGCTGTCCCCCCAAGCCATTGGTGGGTCAAAAGCAAAAAGAGGACACCAGCTGGGAAACTATACCTTTATCTCCAGTCCTTGAGAGGTCTAAAGTCAAGGGTTTTTGGACACCGACAGCCTGTCACTATCTGCCTGTGTATGTGTGCACGTATTAATAGAATGCATGAATCTCATAAAGATAGGTAGACATTATTTAAAATTGCAGTAGATGTTGCCTTCGTTCTTTCTGACAATGCGTCATGGGAAAAGTGGGAATTTATTAAGTAATAACTGTGAGCTGTACTGGGCTGAGCTTGGAGTGTGCATTCATCACCTCATTGAACACTCAAAACTATCCTAAGTGGGTGCAAAGAGCACCCCCATTTTCCAGGTGAGGAAACTGAGGCTGAGAAAGTTTGGGTTATTTGCCTGAGATTGCAGGGCCAGAGGGGCAATGCAGGGCTTGGAACCCATGCGGTTCCCCTCCAGAGTCCACGGGCATAACAGCTCCCCACCTCCCACCATGGCCTCCCTGGCTGGGGGAGACCAGCGCCCAGAGCAGCACCATTAGAAAGGCAGGCTCTGCTTCATACGTAGTCCAGCAGGAGCTCCGTGAGATGCCTCAGGTGTGGGGAAGACAGGGTGGCGGGGAGAGCTCCATGCCATGGTCAGAAAGCTAACTCCTGCCTGTCCCCCGATTACTTCATGGAGAAAGTCTCCCTGGGGTGTTCATGAATCTTTAGCCCTTTCTGACACTTGAATAACAGCATCCACAAAAAGAGGGAGCCTCCTGTTCAGAACCATCTCAGGCAACAATCTTTAGCCAGACACTATAAATAACTGGCTGTATCTCCAATGCACTTATTTTTAGGGCTATCTTCTATTTGGAGCATCTGATACTGATTTCCCAAATACAGTTTGTAACTATATGATTTCCACTTTAAATATACTTACTTGTTTTTAAAAAGCAAAGTGATTTCATTTAAAGCAATTGATGAGATAAGTGATAGAACAGGTGGTACAAACATGATTGAGGGTGGTACAACCCTATTCTGGCCCAAATTCTGCAAAGGTGGCTAATAAACTATAGGGTCATCAAGGGAGAGAGAGAAAACTTATCAACCTTTTGAAATCCTTGTGGGCGAGACTTCAGTTCTCTCAATCTCAGCCCCATGAACATTTGGAGCTGCATAATTCTCTGCTGGGGCCACTGCACGTTGCTTATTTAGCAATGTTCTGTGCCTTGTAGGACCTTTAACAGCATCTGTGGCCTCTACCCAGCAGATGCAGGCAGCGCCCCCCACCCCTGTCTGAGACGGCCCAAAACATCTCCAGACACTGCCACCTGTTCTCCGTTGAGAACCACTGGTCTGGCTGCAGTGTGAGACACTGGGATGGCCTTGGCCACCTGCCTGGTCATCGACCTGCAGAGGAGCATGGCTAGAAACTTAGAAGGTTTGAACGGGGAGAGGGAGTCACTGCTCCACCAGCCTACCAGCATCTGTGTCTCGGAGTCGGCCAAGGTTACTCCTGGACCTGCAGAGCACGTCCAGACAGCAAGGC
>PVIY010009226.1:7112-73553 GCA_004026745.1 Myrmecophaga tridactyla | reverse complement strand
AAATAACTAATACTATGACAGCATTTGAAAAATGGCAAAATGAAGAAATGACAATGGCAAAATGAGAAATGGCAAAATGATAAAAAATTGACAGTTGTTTACCAGTTATAATTCTCCATTGGATGCATGAGACAAACAATATGTTGTCAGTTCTGTCTTTCCTTCCTCAGTTATGCAGGAGCATGTCTCCTCAATGCCAGCATTTCACAAAGAAAAGCTTCATGAAGACTAACAAGAATAAGCACATTGCAGAAGTAGATGCTATGCACTAAACTTTTTCAACAAAGATAACCTTTTAATTAAATAATGAATGGTTAATATATGTTTATTGCTAGGAGAGAAAAGTGAAACCCAGAGAGGATAATGATTTAATTTCACAGATTCTCCATGAAAAAGTCTAGGGTAAGCTCTCTGAACCTGAAACCTTTTGCTCTTTACACTGTACTTTGCTTCTATTTTGCTTTATTATTTTTATTTCAGTAGACATGGGATATGAGAAAATGTTTCTACTTTTAAAATTGTCTGCTTTCTATGAAAAAGTTACATGGACTTTGGTCAGGTGCTTTGATATTTTTGTTTATGGAAATGGTTTGATGACTCCTTTTTAAATTTAAAAATATATATTTTTATTGATAATTCTTAACACACAAACATTCCACACATGGTTCACTATCAATGGCTCATAATACCACCACATTGTTGTGTATTGATCAGCATCATCATTTTAGAACATTTGCATCACTCCAGAAAAAGAAACAAAAAGAAAAAAGAACAAACTCATACATCCCATACCTCTCACCCCTCCCTGTCATTGACTGCTAGTATTTCCTTCTACCCAATTTTGATGACTCCTTTTTTGGGAAAGAGAAAATTTGTAGGGTTAGTATACTTTAGAGATGATTGCTCAAATACAAAACTGCATTCTGAAAAATAAAGGAAAATGAAGCTGGAACATTTGCTGATGCTTGTATTTCTGAGAATGTGGTGCTTGAGAGAGAAAGGACACTAGCAACATGTCATTTGGACAAAACCAAAAATAGCAGATGGTTAATAATAAGTCCCTGGGTCGCAATGGTCAATGAGGGTTTAGAAACCACATTTCAGCCTGAGTTTCTATCCTGTACCATAGTGTGCTTTCATTATCCTGCAGTATCCCTAAAGTCTTTAAAAAACTTATACTTCACAATGAAGTTCTCTATTAGGGAATAAGGAGAGAAGAACTTTGGTCACATTTCTGAGGAATTGAAAGAATTTTACACCAACTTCTGGAGATAAAAAGGACATAATAAACAAAACTCACATTGGACTTGGAATGTAAAATGTTGAGCACTTGAAACCTCCTACCCACTCCTGCCTTATGAGAACCCCTACAAATATTATAGAGATCACAGGAATTCTTTGGGTATGGTGATGTTTTTGATTATTGATGTTAAAGAAAAGTTAAATGCACAGGGCTGGATACTGTGGAACAACTAAATTATATCAGTTTCTGATGTCTTCCAAGTGTCATTCACTTGTGAATTTTAATAGATGTAACCACAAATGTAGCTACAAGAGCAATTATAATTTGAAAGAATCATTTCTTGGATAAACTTGTGACAATTTATTTTCTATAATAGTGCATTAAATTATTTTTCTTGAGAGAATACAGTCAAAAAGTGAGTTTTCTAAAGGCACATAAACATTCCTTTTGAGAACTGAATCCTGTTCCCATTAAAACAGATTCGAGACTTAAACCATACCCCTGTGTGTATGAACCCAGTTGTCAGGATATTTGAAGATATTTTTTCCAAAGGTATGGATTCATTTGGTAGTAGGATCCCTGAAATCCTATTTAAATGAGGCCAAATTGAATCACGGTGGGCCTTACTCCACATGACTGGTGTCCTCTTTAAGCAGAGGAAGTTGGATGCAGTCAGTAAAAGCAGCCAGACATCAATAGAAGAAAGAAACCAGAAGAATCCAGAAAATAAGGCAGATCATCATAGGACAGAGGAAGATCCAAGTTAAGGAAACCCAAGGTTACCAGCAAGGTACAAGAAGAATATTACAGACTCCAGGAGAAAGAATGACCTGTTGACACATTAATTTTGGACTTTTATCATTCACAGACATAAGACCATAAATTCTCATTGTAGAAGCCAAAACTTAGTTGATATTTGTCTTAGTAGTCCTGGCAAACCAAAACATGTACTATTCAGGAACAACTGAAACATTTACTAAGGTAATTTTGATCATTAGTATTTTATCATTTATCTAATGTCCACTCAATATCCAGTAACTATTTTAGCTGTGTTGTTTTATTTTCTAGAGGTTTAACATGGTAACTCCTCCCATGGTTTAAATGACCTTGCATGCTCCATTTCCTGACCCCAATATCAACCTCCTTAATTTTTACTTATGTTTTATTGTTGTAAAAAAGTACTCCTTGGGGTGGGTGATGGTGGTGCAGTGGCAGAGTTCTCGCCTGCCATGCTGGAGACCTGGGTTCGATTCCTGGTTCCTGCCCATGCAAACAAAAAAAAGAAAAAAAGAAAAAAAATTAAAAAGTGCTCTTAGGCTGGACTTTTCCTTTTTTGTCTTTTCTTTGTTATTTCTCCTGACAAAATAATTTCTGTGTTGAATAGTCCACATGAGTAAAGAAGTTTCTGTGTGATTTGGGATCCTCTGTAGACATTGCAGAGGCACAATGCTCTATTCCTGAACTGGATGAGCACGGTGAGTTCCTTATCACCTGAGATAAAGTAAACACTCCATGCCATTCAGTAAAACACATGAGTGCAAATAGTAAAGTAACATTCTCATTCTTATCAGTATTGTTGCCCATTTGGCACCAGGATCCCACACAATGCTACATTACCAACTGTGCACACAGCCTGATGTAGAACCAGATCCTTGGATGTTTCCTTTTGTTCTATTTTTCTTCCCCTTCCACCTTTATTATTTTTCTTTTTTTGTTCCTGTTTGCTGTAAGGAACCACATGCCACCTCCTTCTGAGAGCCTCTAACACACTAATGCATTCGATATTGAAGAGTTTACTTACTACTCTACCTTTTATTGCCAGAACGGCATTAAAAGATGATTAGAAGAGTACTAAATTGTATTTCAGGAGAAAAGCACATATCTCAAGTTATAATAAGGGCAGATTATGGTTGGCATTATAAAAATGGTATTCATAAATATTAAAAAGGACATCAACTACTTTGCAAATGAATATATATCCTTACTTTGAATTTCACCTGGCATGTAAGAATAATACTACACATTGCTAGCAGAAACTCTTTTAGCTACTGCTTTACTTAACAATGAGGTTCATCATAAAAAGTATAGGTGTATATTAATGATTATAAAATATTTTCCTAGGAACATTTGTGAATGTAACTGTTTTCTTAAGATCTTTAAGTTTTAGGCTATAGTTTATTTCTCCGGTGTTTCTCTTGCTTTATATATTTAAAATATCAACCATTCTGGTTGGACAAGAAATATTTGTAGAATTGGGATATATTCTTTCAGTAATAATAATAATAAAATGTTTATTTTTCATGATACTTAATAAAATATTATGGGCTGTTCAATATTTCACCAATACCATACTATTTATAATTTTATTTTAAATTTATTTTTAAACTTATTTACAAAATATTTTGCAAGGACCGTGTACAGAATTCCTTTATGCTCTTTACCCAGCTTTATTCTGTAATACAGTACCATTGTCAAAGCCAGACAATAAAAGTTACTTAATATTCAGACCACTATCTAATCTAATTAAATCTATTAAAAATGCATGATCCATGAGAAAATCTAGGATCACAATTGTCATTCAGTTATGTCTTTTTAGTTTTCTCCAATTTGGGACAGTTTATCAGTCTTCTTTGTCCTGTAAAACATTCACTCTTTTAATTTTTTTCATTCACTAGGATAATAACATATTTGTAAAATGTCTCTCAATTTAGAGATGTCTAATGTGTCCTTAAAATTATTTTCAGTTTATGTATCTTTGGCAAAAATGTTAAAGAATTGATGCTGACCCCTTCTTAGTTCATAACACATATTACCAATAATGTTCCATTTATCACTTGTCTTAGGTGGGATGATCAGAATTCTCCACTCTAAAGTTATTATTTTTACCTTTGTTATTTAAATTATCTTCTTGTAATACATTCTTAGGCTAGAAAAATATCCTATTTCTCTGCTTCTTTTGCTCACTAATTTTAGTATTCAATGATGATTCTGGCCTGAAACGATTATTACTGTGGCATTAGTAAAACAATTTTTTCATCATTCTTTCTACATATATTCATTAGAATTCTAGTATAAAGGATAATTACCTTTCTCTCTTATTTATCATTGCTCTATCTCTATCTATCTGTCTGTACCTATCTATCTGTCTATCAATGATCTATCTATCTCCCTGTTTACCCTACCTACCTATCCTTCTATATTCTTAGGGATCATCACTATTCCTATTTATCTATCCATTTCCATCTCTCTATGTATTCACTCATTTTTAAAAGATATATACAAACTCTTGGATTACCTTTATTATGAGTTATAATGCATTATCTTCTTTATTAATTTTACTGCTCAAAGTCTTTTACCCCTTAGTCGTTAGGCCCTCCTTTGGACTGGTTGGTGTCCTTTTTTCATGTCTTCTAATTTCTTGAGTACTTCCTTACTTTCTAGCAATGCAGGTCTTCCAGAAAAATACTGGCCATGAATTCAGCCAAGTTTGCAATCTCCCATGGTTATTTTACTGGAAAATGGTATTATAGAAGCTACTATCTGAGCACTAGTTATTGTTCTTGGAATGGATTTGTTTCTAGGATCTCTGGAAATAGAGCTAGAAAATATATGTATATATATACAAATAAATCATTTATCAATATTTATATCTATTCCTATGTATATATATTAAAATATATGAGTGTAGGATTGTATCTTTTATTCTTTACCAAGACCCCTGTGTTTATTCTAACCCCACTTTCCTCTATATTAGAAACCTGGCTTTTTGTTTTCAATGTGTTTACAATATATCTACTTGCCTACTTAAAATATTTGCAATATTATTATTTGTACAATTCTAGTAAAATAGTTTTGAAATTCCTAACTCATGCCTCTGTAAAAATAAATTTAATAACTAGAGTATATTATTTGTATATTCTGTGTTTTTAGCCCAGAATATATGGCAGTATAATGTTTTCCAGGTTCTTTGCTCAGTTATTTTCCTCTTTTTTGTCTTCTGTGTTGTTATACATTTGAAATATAGCTGAGTTTATTGTTATTGTTGGTATTTAATTTAATTTTTTTCTAAAAACTTGATTGATTTTAATTGGCCATATTTGAATATATGAAATTTAAAACGTTTGTGGTTGGAACTATCCAGAGAGGAATATTCATTCATATCTACTTTTTATTCCAGTTTTTTTCTTCTCATTTTCACCTATCCCATATAGTAAATGGCCTCATTAATTTCTGGTGTATCTATTCTGTGATTATTTTGGAAATTTAAAATATATATACCTATAGATATTTAATTTTCAGTTTTATTACACCTAAAATGTAGCACAGAGTAGATACTATTTTATGGATACATAGGTCACATACCATAAAATTTCACTTACAAAGTGAACAAATCAGTGCATATTAGTATATTCTCAAACAATCCTGAGAATATTATCTAAATATAATACTCTCCTCACTCCAGTAAGGAATCTGATTCATTATTAGTCATTCCCCACCCTCCCCTTCCTCCATCTCCTATTCCATGATTTTATTTGAATGGAATCATATATTATGTGGTTTTATTTCTTTCATTTAGCATAACACTTGCAAGTTCATCTGTGTGTTAGCATGTATCAATCCTTCTTTCCTTATTAAGAGCAAATATATAATTTTTTTGCTTTAGTTATAGTACATTTGGTTAATTCATTCATCAGTTGATGGACAATTGGTTGTTTCCCCTATTTTGGCTATTATGTGTAACTGCCAAAAATCTTTTCAACATCTGTAAAGATAATTGGGATTATTTCCTTATATTATATATGTTATATTTGATCAAATAATAAGAGATAAGATGTAAATAAATTATTTTATTATGGAACCAATCTTAAATTTTTGGAATGAATCCCATAATATCATGCTGTTTTATTTTCTTACTATGGTGTGTTTCTGTTTACTAATATGAAGTTTAATTTTTTTCATTGATATCCATAAGTGATTATGAACTATACTTTTGGGATTTTGCAGTATTTTTATCAGGTTTATATATCAGTGCTTCCATGCATTTAAAAGGAAACAAAAAGTTTTACCTAATCTTCAATCTACAGGCCAATTTATGGAGTGGGGTTAACTGGAGCATGAAGGTTTTGTAAACATCCCCTAAACTGTTAAAGCTTTATATCATCTAATGATTGCTTGTACCTCCATAATAAATTGTTGACTCTTATTTTCTAAGAAATTTTTCATCTTTGCTTTTAATTTCTTTGCACAGTCTGAAAGAAGTTTAAGTTTTTATACAGTTTAATGTTTATTTACTTCTCATTTATTGTTGTATATTTTAACTGTCTCCATTTTTTCTTCATCAAGTAGCTAGTGGTTTAGTCATTATTTAAATGACTAAACGAATCTTTGGTTTTTCCTTCTATGGATCATTTTTGCTTTTGTCTTTATTCTTTATTTATGCTTTCTCTTGGTTTATTTTAGTTATTTTTCAGGGTTTTTTACCTGGACATTTAATTAATGTACTTCAGGCTTTCATTTTGTAAGTGTTTATTGATTGATTTTTTCTTTGAAAGCATTTAAAGGTGCCCAGTAAATGTTGATGTGTAATATATTGTTAGAATTTCTGGAATTTTTAGATCTGGAATTAAACTAGTATTTCCCCTTCTACTCAAATTTGTTTAATAACAGGTTTTCAGAACTTTCAGGTGGGATGATCTTTTTAAATTTCAGTCATATAGAGAAATCAGAAAGAGTTTTCACTCAAATGGAATGGATAACAGTAGTAATTTACAGTTTTACCTAAGGCAATTATAATTCTGCTGGTCTCTGCCATGACATAGACATATGAGATCCAAACCATCTGGGTATCCCACTAGAAATACAATAGATGTCTTTTGTATACAATAGGTGTCTTTTGTTGATGTTCTCTAGCTGATTATGTATAACAAGCGTGTAGTGGCTATATGTTGGAGGAAGTGACAAAAAGCATGTACACCAGAGAATGGAATTAAACTCTACAAGAATTCAGGAAACTGTCATTTCAATTAACATTTTTATGTGTCCTATGGTTTGTGGAATTCTAGAACATCTCCTCCAGAGTAAAAGACAAATTGATTCATCATGCATCCTCTCACACAAAGAAGGTCACAATGCTTGACAAACTTTTGAAGTTATGGTGGCAACTATTCCATACTCAGGAATATAGCTCTCAACCATATTCTAGGTTACATAAAATCTATCAACTTGAAGTGGGGCTCAAAGTAGGAAAGGATTACAGCAGGCAGCTCTATAATCTTGTACTTGGATCATATGATTCAGCAGAATTTATGCCGCTGGTGTTGTCAGCGATAGAAAGATTTGCAGGGTAGAATTCAAGGCAAATTCCAGTGAGCTATCTCCCTATAAGTTTCCTAAGGTTCTGATTCAAGGTCATGCCATGTGCACTGGAGACTTAAATGCCTTTAAAAAAACAGTTTCTTCAGTGTTTTGGGGTCCTGGTGGATTTACCGTGTTTAAGCATGAAATACCAATTGAGCATACCTCTGGAACTGTCCATTAACAGCCGAGTTCATCAGACCTCCAACTCATGTCTTATGGGGGCTGCAAATGAAAATAGTACATTTAAGGTTTGCTCCTAATGGAACCAGAAGTCAACAGTATGCTGCATGACTAGTTGTCCCTAATCCCCATGACTACCAACACACTTAGCATTGCTTCCCCTACTGGATACCTCTGGTCATATCTGTGCTTGTTAACCAGCCATGAAATATCCTTACAGAATGGTTAGGCTAGTGCTTGCCTGAGCAGACCACTGGGCATCATCACCTGCCCAAGTTAACACCGGTACCTAACCATCACAGTCCACCCCTTGCCAACTTGGCAGATATACATATCACCTAGAAACATGCTTAATTTCTAAAGAGAACAAAATAACAGATACATGTTTCACCTAACAATACTCAATTGTCCTGTGTAAACTGGAAATATATTAAATCTCTCCAAAATAGGGTGTAAGTCCTTAGGCAACATTCACTTTTAAATGTGACATCCACTAACTTAAATACTGTAACACGAACAATATACTATAAAAAAAGGAGAAAATATTCATACGATCACAGTACTCATTTCTGTAATTGATCACATGGTCTAATTCAATTTATCACTACCTTCTTTCCACTGTCCATTCCATGTTCCCTTTACCCTCAGCAAGCACTGCAGCTGGCCATGGTCCTATGCCTGGTGGATGACTCAAACCTTCATTCCTGAGGTCTCTGGACAATTGGCAGCCTTGCCTGGATTGGGTTGTTGCAGTTTTACATTGACTTTAATCACAGGGCATGGTAGTACTAAGAGATGCCCTAGGGGATCTCCTTTACCTCCACTGTGTAGTTGTGGTCTAATTTCCCCCTTGATAGTCAGGATCAATCACTCCCAACAGTACAGTTTTCCACTTCCTTGCCTTTTGATTTAGAAGCATCAGATGCCAAGGGGCTAAGTGGCAGTCTTAACTTCTATTTCAATGGAATCTTTGTTGCATCTCTTGGTAGCAACACTCCTCCTTTTGGAACTAAGTCATATTTGCCAGCAGAGCTTAAGGCTGCAGGGACAGGAAGCAAAAATTTATCCAATGGATCTCTAGGGGTGATAGTGAGTTCTGCCACTTCTATTTCCACCCCTTGATTCCTGGACCTGTGAATCCTGGCTATGGGAGAATCAGCACCATAGAATGGATGCTGAATTAGAGCATACCCAGCCTCTTGGAGAACACTGCCGCAGCCTTGCAAAGTAGTGCCATATAGTTAGCACTGTACTTGAGTCTTCAAGAGGCTATTCCACCATTTTATCAACCAGGGTGACTCTGGATGATGGGGAAAATGGTAGGACCAGAGAACTCCATTAGCATGTGCCCATTCACACACTTCATTTACTGTGAAGTGGGTTCTTTGATCAGAAGCAATGCTTTGTAGAATACCATGATGATGAATAAGGTATTCTGTAAGTCCATGGATGGTAGTTTTAGTGGAAGCACTGCATGCAGGGAAGGCAAACTCATATCAGGAGTATTGTCTATTACACTTAGAACAAATCATTGCCCCTCCCATGATGGAAGTGGCCCAATGTAATTAAACTTCCCCTAGGTAGCAGGCTTATCATCTGGGAATGTGCTGTATTGAGGACTGAGTGTGTCTTTACTAGTGGCAGATTGGACATTCAGCAGACCACGTAGCCAGATAGGCCTTGGTAAGTGGAGTTCTATGTTGCAGAGCCCATGCATAATCTCCATCCCTACCACCATGCCCACTTTGTTTGTGAGTGGGTTGGGCAATGACAGGAGTGTCTGGGGAAGAGTATGACTCATATACACAAGACAGGGCATCTTATACACTTGTTTATTAAAATCTCTCTCTGCTGAAGTTACCCTCTGGTGAAGAGTCACATGGGACACAAATATCTTCATGTTTTATGCCCACACAGAAAGGTCTATCCACATAACTCTTCCACAGACCTCTTTATCACCAATGTTCCAATCGTGTTCCTTCCAAGTCCCTGATCATCCAGTGAAGCCATTAGCAATGACCTATGAGTCACTATACAGATGGAACACTGGCCATTTCTCCTCCCTAAGCAAAATCAACAACTGCTTGTATTACTTCAAGTTCTTCCCACTAATATCTTTCGGGGGCATCCCTGAAAGGGGTTGCCACACTGTAACTGTCCACTTTAGGGTGGTATCAGGATACCATGCAGAATCATCTGTAAACCAGACCGAAGTTTTCTCTTCCTCAGTCAATTGATTGTAAGGAATTTCCCAAGAGGCCATAGCTCTGGGCTGTAAAAGAGAAGGTAATGTGGCAGGAGTGAGAGCCATGTAGCTTACTTCTGACCTCAGGACCCATTCAAGCTCTATCTCATATGTACCATTTCCATTTTATGATGGAGTACTTCTGTGCACACCCAGCTTTATGTCTTGGTGAAATGAACAAAACCCAGCTCATGATAGGTGACTCAGGTCTCATGGTAACTTGGTGACATATGGTTAAACATTCAGTCTCTACTAAGGCCCAGTACTTAGGCCAAAAGCTGTTTTTCAAAAGGAGAGTAGACTGCAGAGGATGGGAAGACTTTACTCCAAAATCCTAAGTGCCTGAGTTGTGATTCTCTTATAGGGACCTGCCAAAGGCTCCAGACAGCATCCTTATTTGCCACTAACACTTCCAGCACCTTGGATCTGCTGGGTCACATGGGCCAAATGCAGAGCATCTCACATAGCAATCTGGACCTGTTACAGATCCTCCTCTTTTTCCAGTCCCTACATAAAACTAGCACTTTTTCCCATCACTTGATAAATGGGCCAGAGTGGCACATCCAAATGTGGAATATGTTGTCTCCAAAATCCAAAGAGACCAACTAGTCATTGTGCCTCTTTATTTGTCATAGAAGGGGCCAGATGCAACAACCTATCCTTCACCTTAGAGGGTATATCTGACATGTCCTACTCTACTGGACACCTAGAAAGTTTACTGAGGTGGGAGGTCCCTGTATTTTCGTAAGATTTATCTCCCAACCTCTGATATGCAAATGGTTTACCAATAAGGCTAGACTAGTTACTACTTCTTGCTGACAAGGACCAATCCACATATCATCCATCAACACTGTTTTGTTCAGAAATACTATCTTGACTATAATCTTTCCTTGTTCTTTTCTGCTGAAATCATAAATCATCATTGTTTTGCTTGTATTAGAACATCATTCCTTTTTAGAGTAGAATAACATTTCACTGAATGAATATATCATATTTTGTTTTTCCATTCATCTGTTGATGAACACTTGATTATTTCCATCCTTTGACTCTTTTAAATATTGCTAGGCCATATGGAAAGTCTATATTTAACTATCTTGTGAACCACCAAACTGTTTCATATAATATTTGCACCATTTTACAATCTTAGCAGCAATGAATGAGTGTTCCTTTATTTCTATATCTCTTCAATGCTTATTATTTTCTGTTTATTTTTTAATAGTAACCATTCTAGCAGCCATTTGATTTGTATCTCCCTTACAGCAAATGATGTCGAACATCTTTTCATGTGCATATTGACCATCTGTATATCTTCTTTAGATAAATGCCTATTTAGATTTTTGCACATTTTAAAATTGCACTGTTTGTCTTTTTGCACTGAGTTGTAGGATATATATATATATATATATAATCTGGGTATTAAACCCTTATCAGATATCTGGTTTCCAAATATTTTCTTCTGTTGGGTAGGTTGTCTTTTTACTTTCATGATGCAGTCCTTTATGCACAATAGATTTTTAATTCTATGAAGCCCCATTTATCTATGTTTTTCTTTTGCTGTTTGTACTTATGATGTAAGAAATCAGACCTAACACAAAGTCCTTGAAATGTGTCCCTGTATTTTCTTTTAGGACTTTTTTAGTTTTGGTTCTTATATTTATGTCTATGATCCGTTTTGAGTTCATTTGAGATAGAGGTCCACCTTCTGTATGGATATCCAGTTTTTCCAGCACCCATTGTTGAAGATACTATTTGTTTCCAATTAGGTGATCATTTTGATCATTATAAAAATTAATTGGTGATATAAGTGAGGGTTTATTTTTACCTCTCAATTTGATTCTCTTGGTCAAAATGTTCTTGCCAGTACCATACTCTTTTGACTACTGTAGCTTGGAAATAAGTTTTAAAATTGTGTTCTTTCATTGTCACCTTCCCATCTCTTCTTTTCCTTTCTTTCTATTTTTTTTTTGCCATATATATTCTCACAATCAAGTATTTGCTTGAAACCTCTTTATACCTAATTCTATATTTAAAATCCTCTATGAAATTCACACTATGTTGTGTTTGTTATTTAGTATTTTCACTGTCATTGGTTTTTAAACATTCTATAATTTCACTTTTTATTTCCCTGTTCACAACAGAATAAATAAGTAGAAAGTTTTTGAATCTTCATCTGGAAGACCCTTTCTGTTTTTGGTAGTTTATTTGATTCCATAAGTAATTTCTAATTTTGTTGAATTGTATTCAGTAAGTATTGTTTCAAATATCTGTACTTCTTGAACCTACTATTTTGTTTTATTTGAACTAAACTAGTGTTACTTAATTAATTTTAGAAAATACCAATGAGTGTTTGAGAAGGTTTGTTTTTTAATATCACAGGGTGGAATTCTATGTTTATATCAATAATTTATTTATTAATTTTGCTATCTGTGCCTTCTATTTCTTTGTCCAATTGACTTGTCTTATATAAAAATGGTCTATTAAAATGTTTAAGTATATTTCCTTCTGATTTTTTGCATATTTAATATACTTTATAAATGTGGATACTATGTTGTCTGGTGTACAAATTTTCTGTTCTATCTTTATCATGAATTTCAGTTTTAGCATCTTTGCTGAATTTCCATCTTTGGTCCATCTTTTATTTTTGGCTTAATTTCTACTTACTGCTACATCTAGTTTCAGGATCACTATCACTGCTCTCTGCTTTTCTGTCTCTGTAATAACTTTATCCATCCCTTTTTATTTATCATTTTTTTAATCACTTTGTTTCAGGTGTCTTTATTGTATAGTGCATATTTAGGTCTTGTATATGGTGTCAAATTGGATATTTTTGGTTTTTGGTCACATGAGTTAAGGTCATTCAAAATTTATCAATGACTAGCACACTTAGTTTCAATTCTGTCTCACGTTTTATAATTATGCATATTTTCTTTTTTGTGTATGCTATATGTGGGGGAGTCATATTTCATTATTTTTCCATGTGAGTATCTTGTTATTGCAGCACCATTTGTAAATTTTTGTTTGTTTGTTTTTGGGGAAGTGCATGGACTGGGAATCAAATCTGAGTTCCCCACATATCAGACAAGAATTCTATCACTGAACTACTCTTGCACCCCCATGTGTGTTTTCTTATATGTGCTATGTTTCTCTCTCTAGAAGATTTGTACTCTTTAATTAAAAGATTAGTGTTTAGGTAGTTTTCCATTTTGTAAAATAGGTTACTTTTACTCTTATACCTGTTAATTGTTCCTCACCTCTTATACTTTTATTTAGTCATTTATGCCATGGTTATCACTTATTAGTAACCTTTATTCAATTTATACAGCAGTTGATGAGTTTATTTTCTTTTCTTTTTCTCTTCCCTTCAATAGCTTTATTTTTCTACTTTGTCAAACTTCTTATATTTTTACATTAGTCCTCCATTCTCATCTCCACTAGTGTTTTAATCAAGAAAGTCCCTTTAAATATTTTATCTGCTTTTTGGTCCAAGGAAGAACTTTGGTTCTTTTCTCTATTCCTTGACGTGCCCCCTGGTTGTACCCAGTGGATTAGATTAGAGATTCAAAAGAAGGTTTGAATAAAGCTGTTTTCCAGATGTTTATTCCCCTTTGTTTATCTGCCTTTATTTTGTTTCATATTCTATAGCTTGGAAGCTCATTAAAGAACATTTGCAGCCTCTGAATATTACACTTGAACCAAAGATAGCCATAATGATATCACTTCTTTATGTAAGTTTGCTTTCTTAGTTTGAATGGAACTGGAACCTCATGTGTGTGCGCATTTTTTTCTTTTTTTGCATGGGCAACATATATTTTGAACTTCTCTATTTAAGTCATATAGTTTCTGGGCTATAGCAGGACAAGAATAGATCTTACATGTCATTCTTAGTCAACAAATCTACCTCAACAACTACTAACATATGGAATAATTTCTCCTGTGAAGACTACTTGCATGAGTGATATAAGAGAAGATATATGACTATCAGAAGATGAACTATCCATAGTTTCTTGGCTGTCTTTGGGTTTGATTGTGGAGTTTATTAATCCTTTATTTTCTATATTGACTCATAATGTGCAAAACAGTTTGTATTAGCTATTCCTTGTGAAGCATTTTTTGTGAAAATTATAAGCTCTATTTTATAGATGAAATATTCAAAATTCAATAATTTTCAAGAGATTTAACCACAGAAAATAAATGTAAAAAAGGACTTGGGTCTGGTTTTCTTAAATACCCACAAAAGTCTCTTTCTCCTTCTTCATTATGAACAATTCCTGGCATGATATCCAAAGAATTTAACATGACTTCTGAATTAAACAATGGTTGAACCATAAGAAATGTTTTTCTGATTCTGATATCTTCCTTATCATACAAAAATGACCTAAGTGATTTGGAAAATAATTTACTATGAATCATATTATTTTATAAACAAAGATTCTAAGACCCAGAGAGTCTCAATGATTTCCTCAAAGACACACAGTTATTTTGATCAAATCAATATGTAAGATGTCTGATGTCAGGCATACAATGAGCATTGATAAATAATATTATACTAAATATAACAGTATAAAAAGTTATCATAGTTAATGCCACATTTATTATTCAGTAGATTTGAAATTAAACAATATTTAGTAAATTCAGTTATGAATCAACTGTACTAACACACTGTTGGAATGTAAACTTCAATATACATTTCTGAATGCCTTACAAATTAGCTGCACTAAGGGAGGGACTTCCCTGGAGAAGCCTTGCATTTCTGGCAGAACAGCAGAAAAAGGCTGAGATGGCCCTAAATTGTTACCATTTCCTTTGACAGTGGCTCTAAATCAGTAGAACACACTCCTCAAATTCCTAGAATGGGAAGGGCATTTTTCCTTTTCCAGGTTTAATGGCAAAAAAAAATGACTAAGTGTGCTTAAGCCATTCATTGACCCAAACTGCAGTCATAGGACATAGTATAGAAACAGAAGGCAGACTAATGACCAAATTCTGGAAATTAAAAATTGATTTATGTGAAAAAACTTCATGGAAAATTTTTCCTAGGGTCCCAATTGATTTCTGACCTCTAAAAGTTTCTGAGCCCTTGGACAGGAAGGTCAAACAGGATTTCCTGGAACACTAAAATCTCAATGATGGGCCACCATTACATTGCCGTACTTTGCATTCTCAAATTAAGTCATCCAGACACAACAAGAAAACAAGAAGCAGTAAAAGAATCTAAATACCATGTACTATCAGTACGATATCACAAAATGAAATGGTATTTTGAAAACAAAAAACAGATTAAAAATAAGTAGAAATGTTAACCTCTTAAAAAGGAGAAACTTTAAATTGATAAATTCAGTTTTAGGAAAATTTACATTGTCTATACTTCCTCTTTTCTCCCCATTTTTTCTACTGACTGATGAAATCTTAATCAAAAACCAGTAATTGCCCAAGCTTGCTTTTCTAAATCATAGATCAAATTGCCCTGTGTTTCAGAACCCTTATTGGAAACATGAACATATAAAACAACAAACTTCTTTTAGGACCTTCACTATTCTTGCAAAAGATACCAGTGGGCCCAGAGAATAATATGTTTATCTTTTCAGAAGCTTATTAAATGCTTGAACACTCCAGTAACTTTCTGAGTTCAATAGCTCTTGGGGGACTTGTGTGAGTGCAAGTGTGGATGTGAGGTTGGCCTTAAGCCTGGAAAATTTAAAGTTTTCATATCATGTCATACTGTTGCTTTTAAGATTGGGAAAGACAATAGCACAGCCTGCTACAAGGTCCAGAGAATTTGTAGATGCATTTTAATGCTTTATTTTTAGTCAACCAAATAATTCAACCCATGCATAAAAGTATGCATGAGGCAGTAGGAGAGATTTTAGTAGCTATGAAAGGAAGCTGTGACATAAGCAAGACAAGCAGTTCCTAAGAACTTCATTTTCTGTGCAGGATCAGGGTAAGTGCCCAGCTTCCTTGATGGCAATGCACATTATCCAATAGAAGGACAGACTGGAGATTAGCAACTCTCACCAGAAGAACTTTTTTATTTTGCCCAGGAGTATTTGTCCCTTTGCTATTCTCCTCACTTAATTCTGTTCTCTCTTCTTGTCTTCTGTAAATGTCATCCTTCACAAACTGTGTCACATATTATCTCTTTCTTAAGTGAATCCCAGTCTAAGTTCATGCCACTCTGGTTCAGAGACCCTCACTGGGGTCTCTGGAAGACTCTCTGCTACTTCTTTAACACAGGACTGGTGTATGTATGGATTGAGGTTCCTTATCTTCTTGTACACCAGCCTGCATGCATGGTCTCTAAGAGAAAAAGATACAACAGCTGACACAATCCCAGGGTAGAGTATTTATTTTTGGACAGAATATTAAACAGAAATTTCTATTTTCTTCTCTACCTTACTAAGCTGATCTCAAGGAAATAAATGTACTCAGGCCCCTAGGAGATCCGGCCTACATGGTCCTGCTTTCTTTCTTGTATTGGCTTCAGAAGTACTTGTCATAGGTACACCCAGCTTAAAGGAGATAAAGAGCCTCCAAAACCCTATTGCTCCCACAAAAGGCTTTATACTTCCAAACCCTCCCAAAAATATCTAAATCTAGAGGCTCAAATATTTGAAAACCTAACTTTCCATCATATCTCTCCAAGCTTAAAATCTTTTCAACATGCATACCAGAGGGAAGCAGCTAGGATGAGGAAGAAACAGATATGTCTGTGTTTTCTTCATATCAAGATAGTATATCTCTCTCTACATGTGGTAGTCTTCTCTAAATGTAATCATATTAGATGTATATTTATATCACATTTAATATAAAATAAGTTAATACACCTTATTATATATTATATATATATATGATCACATTAAGATTTGTTTAGGATTTTTATAGAATGAGCTTCCAAATGTATTATTTTAGTTGGTCATAATAATCATTTGAAGTGTGTATTATTATTCCCACTTCACTTATGAGAATACTGAGGTTTACATTAAAAATTGAAGTTGTTCAAATCTGCAAACTAGAACCAGTTAAAGCCAGCCCTTATTGAGGCTGTTTTCACACCAAAGCCTTTCCACTGATTTGTTGAGTAGGTGATATGGAATTTTTCTATTTTTAAAATCATATAAATTTTTTGTCATCAAATAAATATAGGAAATACTGAATTCAACAAAGTTGAATGGATTTATTTCCAGCAGAAAAAAATATCTTTAATTCAGATTCAGATCCTTTAATGCACAAATGTTCACTATGAACTTTCAAAAGAGTCATATCCTAGGAAATAAAGTACTCCTTTCTGTCCCTCCCTCATTCTCCCTCTCCTTTCCCCAACTATCTATCAGTTTAACTCTCCTTCCTTCCTTTTACTGAAAATCTGGATCACTGTCTGGGGAATGATTCTCTAGGCTACAAACCCAGTTTCTCAGAGTACTCTTTAATGCTGCTATGGGAAAATATTTTTATGTAGCCATTCTAGTTTGCTAGCTGCCAGAATGCAATATGCCAGAAACAGAATGGTTTTTAAAATGGGGAATTTAATAAGTTGCTAGTTTACAGTTCTAAGGCTGAGAAAATGTCCCAGTTAAAACAAGTCTATAGAAATGTCCAATCAAAGGCATCCAGGTAAAGATACCTTGGTTCAAGAAGGCTGATGAAGTTCAGGGTTTCTCTCTCAAGCGAGAAGGCACATAGTGAACATGGCATCATCTGCTAGCATCTTCTTCTGACTTCCTGTTTCATGAAGCTCCCTGGGAGGCATGTTCCTTCTTCATCTCCAAAGGTTTCTGGCTGGTGGTCTCTGCTTCTTGGGCTATGTCATTCTACTCTGCTCTCTCTGAATCTCCTTTCTCCAAAATGTTTCCTCTTTTATAGGACTCCAGAAGCTTATCAAGACCCACCCAAATGGGTGGAGACATGTTGTCACCTAATCTAGTTTAACAACCACTCTCGACTAAATCACATCATCCAGGGAGATGATCTGATTACAGTTTCAAACATACAGTATTGTATGGGATAATTCTACCTTTGTGAAATAGATTTTGATTAAAACATGCTTTTCTAGGATCCATACATCATTTCAAACCAGTACAGTAGCTTTTATTGTGCATTTAGTATTCTATGAGATGATTGAGCTCTCAAAAACATATCTCTTTTCCTTCCTTGGTATTTCTTCCAAGCCATAGTTGATAGTAGGTAAAATTAAGAGCTGGAATATTAGACTGGTTTTGAATCATTGTGCATGTTCAATGTGTTTAGAGTGTTGAGAATGAGTGAGACCTTTGGCCCCCTAGTTGCACATCTAAATTTACACTTCAAATCCTTGAATTGTTTTGAAATATGGACCATTCTATAACATCTCAAAATTCCCACCTCCTCTTATATTTTCTCACTATTTTAGGATTTCTCAGTGAGTTAAGAAACAGTTTATATCAATGACATATATTAATCCATGAATTAAGTAAAATGAGAAGAATCTAATGCAAAAAAAAAAGTGACTCTGACACTAAAGTTCCTGGATTCAAATCCTGCCTCCAATTTTAAATCCCCTTCAATTCAATTTCTTCATCTGTAGAACAGAAATAAAAATAGTACCTACTTATGGGTTTGTTGAAGAATTAAATAGTATAATATATGAAAAACACTCAAAAATAATATGAAATTTAGGATGATGATGACAGTGAAGAATCATTATCATAATCTTTGTTCATCTTTTCTAGTATGCAAACTACCTCATCTAGGCACTCTAAATCCCATGACACAATTAAAACATGTGTCCACAGAAGGTTTTTGTAGGTCATTTATTTATTCTTCCTGAAGAAGTGGAGGCAAATTCTTTTAACAGAGTATATTTTCTGTCTTCCCTTCTAGAGAAGGACAACCCTGCCTTTTAGTTTGGGAATGACTATTGAACACAAGACTGAGTCTAGCTAGTTCCTCCTTGAAATTACCCATCAATAACCCTCTACCATTAGCCTAAGTGCTTTCCTCTCTTTGACATGTAGTTTGGTTTTCTTTTTCCTTTTGCTAGACTCAATTCATTATCTCTCAGAAGAACTAAACTTGCTCTGTCTTTATCCATGTTTCTACTCATTTCTTGTCTCCCCAAAGAGGAGTTGTGGTCCTCAAGTGGGAGAGAAAATCAGTTTTTTGTACAAACTCAATGGGGTAAATATTTTAAACTAAATTCACATAAAGGAAAATAGTAAGTACCTACTATGTTCTAAGGGACAATATTAGGCATGATAAAAATACTTTCTTAGTTAAATTTTTGGATTTTATTTTTCACTATACAACATACTATAATATACTATACTACAGACTGATGTAAGTGTGTGGTGTTGGTGGTTGTATTAGGAGAATTAAAAGATATATGATGATGTTTTTCATGTCCATCATGCTCTACCAAACATGCAAAGCAATCATGAGCATTCTTCCCTCCTCCACATCTGTACATCCTTGAGTTATCTGTGGAATTTATTTTCTATTACAACCAAACTAAAAATCTTAAGGCCATCAATTAAAAAGTGAAGTATATTAACTATTTAAAGATTTAAAATCTGTATAATAAAGATACCAGAAATAAAATCAACAAATAAACAATAGATGTGAGAAAAGATCACAATGCAGAGAAGAGGCAAAAGGTTATTCCCATCATGTTCAAAAAATATCTACAAACTGATAAAATGAATAAACAACCAAATAAAAAATCATGGATAGAAAGTTGACAGAACAAATCCAGATGGCCAAGAACTATGTGAAAATATGTTTAAATTCCCTAAAACATGCACACAGAAAAGAAAATTAAAATAGCAGATCTTGTGACACAGCACACTGGCAAAAGAGATCACACATATTGTTAGTGGAGATGCAAGAAAAGGACACTCATGTATTGCTACCAAAAATGAATATTTTACTGCTTTTTTAAAATCAATCTACCATCATTTATAGAAAGGAAAAAAAGTTTTAAAACTTTTGACCCATAAATTTCTTGGAGGAATTTAATGAAAGCATTTTCAGGTGAGAAGGGAAGATGCAAACATAGCTTGCATATGATAATATTATCCTATCCTCTAAGTAAAAAACTAAAATGGCTCCCAGTGTATTTGGGGTACCTAGGGATAATGGTTCAAATACGGAAATCATAGGGAGGTAAATCCAAAGGACATGAGAAAATTCAGAAGGAAAGAATATAGACTTTTGATACAGCTATCACAACTATGTATTTTCTCCACAAAGAGTTTTGTAAACATTATTTAAATGATTATGTGTAAAGTTAAAATCAGTCTATCAAATATCTAATGGTAGCAAACATTAAAAAGATCATAAAACTACAATATCTGGCATCTCACATTTTTAATATTAAAAGTCTGTTTATACAAATATTTCTCCAACCATGAAGTCATTCACCAAAGCTGAAATATATAGTAGGTACATCTAGCCCATTTTCCCTGATTTGGCACAAATTTGACTATATATACTATTTACTAACATACCTACTTTGAAATTTGGGGCTAGATTATTTGGACCTATATACCAATTTAATAAAACTGCAAAAAATATTGAATAGGATATAAGTATTCTGCAATATTTTATTTTATGACCTAAGTGGAGGGGAAATTAATATTTTTACATTATTAATTAACCTATAAAAGGACATATTTCTGGTGAACTATATAGTATATATGTTATGCCAGAGGGTAAAAAATATCAGCATTTTTATTATATTTCATATTGCAGTGAATTATTCTGAATTATCCATCTCCATCCTGAAAAAATTTTCTATTATTTTTTCCTAGATAATATTTACAAATAAAAATCTTCATATTCTTAATGAAAATTTGGACCTACTTCTGAAACACATTTTTTTTCAGGTTTTGTGTATTTAAACAGAGACTGGTCAAAAATTCTTAATATTATACCCACAAAAATTTATACTTAATAACTATGAGAAATATTGAATGCAAAAGAAGTTACATAGTTCAAAATTATTTTGAAAACCATCTAAAAATTAACAATTGAAATCATATTTCAATAATGTATAAGCTCTTATCTTTTCTTGATAAATTTAATGTTAATTCAATTTAAAACCAAATTTCACTTTTTAAATTCAAAATAACAAAGAGACCTTAATTTATAGAAACTGTGTGCAGCACTCACACTGCAACTAGCTTAGATGCCACTAAAAGGACACAACAGCTGGAAACATGGACAAGTGCCTGATATGGGCAGACTGAGATTGGGGTCCTGCCTATTGTAAGGACCATCAGGACCCTATCCTGGCTCCCATCACTGAGACTCCAGCTACTAAGACTGCACACTGTGCTCCTGGAGCCCCTCAGCAACCCCAAGGTCACTTGTTCATAGTGGATGCTGACCCCTCTGCATGTGCTGGCTACAACTGGCCTTCAGGTCATGGAATAGCTCTGTGGTTGAATAGGGTAGTGAGTGCATGGTTTACACATTGTTCTTCCTGCTTTGTAAGGACACTGTGTGCTGTCATATCAGAGCCCCTCCTGTCCTGACCTTCCAGAGCCCTATTATGGGCTTCTCCAATTGTACCTGGCCAAAACTGATTGGCTAAGGAACAATGTATGAATAATGATAATATTTTATGCACAAAATATTTTACATGTCCTTGTCATATGTTAACATGGAGATAAATGTGAGCAAAACAAAATTTTTCCAGGTGAAAGTTTGTATGGCATAGCTGTGATATAATAAGAGAATAAAAAGATGTATATGACAATATCCATGGCTTTAAGCTGTCATCAATCACAGATACAAAACTTCTAAGCATTCAATATCTATAAATAAGCTTATATATTCTAAATTTTTATATCTGGTTTCATTATTATGTAAATTTCAAATAATGATATTCACATTTAAACAATTTTAATTATAAATTATTAGAACATGTGGCTTTAATTACATAGTAAAGTGATTAGATTTGCTAGGTCAATGCAAAAATATAAGTTCAACTTGTGCAATAAACATGTGACTTCACAGAACAGAGTCAGGCTTTTTGCTGAATCATAACCCACCAGGGTATGCTAGAGGATATGATAAAGTACTGCTATCAAAGTGTGGTACATCTCTGTTTCACATATTTTTAGCTAAGTACTGAGAATTTAGACTATGAATGTATATGCCTTAATTTTTGTCTTTTTCAGTTTGTGAAATTTAAAACTATGTGCTTTAGAGCAAAATTCAAATCAAATGATTTTAAAGTATTTACTCAGGCAATTTAATAGATATAGGCAAAGGAGGAGAGAAATAGATACTATGTGTTCAAATTCTGCTTGGGAAATAAGAGTTTAAAAAATTACAGTGGTGGGATAAATATCATAATACATGTAAATATCTCATCCTTTGCTTTCATAGCATAACAGAAATCAGATTTAAGTAAGGTTTTCTTTTTTAAATCAGGCACTGTTATATCTCAAGGCTATTTTTAAACACCAACATTTTCAAATCTTCTAAACTTCATGAAACCTACAGGAATTATAGACACAGTGAAATACTCTCCCTGATGGGTATATCCTATGAAGGGCATCTGTCCTGAACAGAGTGGTGGACAGTCACTTTACTGAATATCACACAAAACAAGAAAATTTTGTGAGTCAAATTTTCTTTTTATTTTTTTATTTCTCATGAATAATCCTAACATTTCACTTGAACAAAATATAAAATAATAGTACAAAATATAATAGGCATTGAAAAATACATATGAAAATGTTGACATGACTCACCAGGGAGGCTTGTCACAAGTCTCCACCTGATGGGAAGAGAGCACTATTATAAACAAGATCATGATTAAATCTTACTTTGCGGTTGATTCAGCATGATGCCCTCAGAAATTGAACTTCTCTGGGCACATGTGTATATTTTGAAGCTGACAATCCCATTTCTGCTATGGAAACTTTGGCCGAAGGCAAGGTTCCCATGATGACTCCACCTACAGGCTCATTCTGAAATGAATCTCCGGAATGTCTCTCTCTTCTTTGACAATCTCCTTTCTTTCCTTTCATTCCTTCACTAGGTTCTGCAACATTAGTGAGTGACCTTTATCAAGTCACATAATCATTTCTGCAACTATGATACAGTATGAAGAGATTCATATTCAGGAATATTTCTAAAGATGTGACACACATTATGGATTAAAATGAACTTCTTCAAAAAATTAGAATGGATAAATAAAATGCACATATTGAAAGATGAAGTGGTTTCACTGAAAAGTGAAAAGAACACATTTGACTGAAAATTCTTCAAAGGAGACTTTAGCAGGAAAGAAGAAGAAATGCAGAAGAGGAGTAAGAAGATAAGGAGTGGCAAGAAAAGGAGAAAAGAGCACAGCAAAGGAGGCAGGGACTAAGGGGGAACCACTGGTCTGCTCCGTTAGTTATTCTCTTCAGGGTTTTCTTCAGAGCAACTTTGACATCCCTGTCCCTCAGGCTATAGATAAGGGGGTTCAGCATGGGCACCACATTAGTATAAAGCACTGAGAAAAACTTCTCCTGACCCAAAGACCCAGCAGATGATGGTTTAACATAAGTGAGCAGTGCAGACCCATAGAAAAGGCCAACAGTAATTAAGTAGGAGCCACAGGTGCTGAAGGCTTTGGACCAGTCCTGAGATGATGACATGTGAAGGATATTGAAAAGAATCAAAGAATAAGAGGTAAAGATAAGAACATTCAATAATATGATAACTGTGCCCACAATAATTGAACCTACAAGCTCATTGGCATAGGTTCTGCTTCAGGAGAGCTGGAGCAGGGGGAAGATGTTATACATCTTGTGGTTGATGATGTTGGAATCACAAAACATCAGCCTGATCATGCACCCTGTGTGAGCCACTGCACCACAAACCCCATCACACATGAAGCAGACATCAGCAGCGAACACACCTGAGGCAATGTGGTGATGATGTATAGTAGAGGCTTACCAATGGCCACATAGCAATCATTGGCCATTGCTGTCAGCACATAGTACTCAGCATGTGAGCTGAGCTATGCATCCTGGAAAGGAGATGATATTCCTTTCTGAATTGAAGCTTATCCATATTTTAAGGGTAATGACAAATGAATAGCAGAGATCAATGAAGGACAGATTGAAGAGGAAGAAGTACATGGGGGTGTGGAGGTGGGAATTCAGGCAAATAATTTTGATTAAAATTAAATTCCCCACCACAGTGACCACATAATTTACCAAGAATAGAAAAACAAGGGCAACTGAAGCTCACGTTTGTCTGCTAATCCCCTAAGGAGAAAGTGAGTCACTGAAGAGACATTTTCCATAGCCATCCCCTGCACAGGCATAATCTGTAGGAAGAGGGTGGAACTGATGTTAGTGATGCACCCTCAGTCTTTTTTCTACAGAGGGAGATCTGGATCTACTAGGTTACAAATTCAAGGTTGTCTTAAGACACAGGGCAAGTCATCCTGAGGGGATTCCCCTGTCCTGAGAGTCCACATTGTTCTTCTCTCTTCTCTCTCTCTCCTCCTCAGTTTCTGAGTCACTGTGCAGAATAGAGTGCTGGTAGACCCATTAATGGCTCAGCATTTCCTCCCTCTGACATGGGCTCCTCCTAGTCACATATGAAGGTCTTGAGTGTTCCCCTAGAATCCTTGACATATGTGGTTGTGTGCTTAGAAGGAAATAAGTAAGAGATGATTCCTTTGCCTGAAGACCTCACTGATATAAGCCTTGAGGGTCTTTAGTCTCCACTGTCCTGAGACCCACAAAGTCTCTGATGCTGACGGAAGCACTAGCCATCAGCACTCTCCTCAGTCTTTGACATTCCAGAAGAGGTATTTTTAGGGGAAGAAACTTTAATTTCTTCCTATGAATTTGTCCTTTTCAGCTGCAAAGAGGAAATCAACAACCTTATATATACCTTCCAAACAGTCTGTTGGCTCCAGTGGGAATGAACTTCATTTCCTGTACTTCTGGGAAGATTGATCAAAAGTGCAGAAAATTATCTTCTCTCACATGATTACCTCACAGGTGGATGAGCCTCTTGAGAGGAAAATTTACTGAGCCTGCATTTATATCTTGTATCACAGAGCAGATTCCTCTGGGACTCAGTGTTTTCTTCTCACTTTACATATCATCTGAGGAATGCCTAATTTTGAATGTTTCTGATATGTGCAATGGCAAAATATAAAATATGGTAACCAGGCCCTGAATCTGAGGTTTTCCATTTTTCCCCCTTGCCTGAGAGAAGGTGGTAGCCAGTGGATGGGCATCTACTGACCATCTTGGAAAACTGATTAAATGGAGCCTGCATTGAGGAAGCAGGGCTGGTAAGGGGCAAGACAAAATACTCTTTGTTGCTTCCTATCGAAACAGAGCTCAAAGGATATTAAGGAATGATGAGAAAGAGAGAAAGAAAGAAAGAAAAAAAGGACAGACACGCATGGGTTCAGGGGGTCTGAAGCTTAAGTTTACATGAGACAGACTTCAGACAATTTTATTCTTTACCAGATCCTGGTTAGATACTGCAGGATGACAATAGGTGTGCATGCATTTCCTGAGGGAACAAAGTTTTTATTTTTCAGTGTTCTTTCTTCATACTTAAAATAACCATTTGAGGTAAACAAACATTCTCTTCCTCCTAGACTGTCTTACATAAATCAGATAACATAAAGCAGCGTACTGCTGCCACCACCCTAATGTCATCTACTCCCAAGTAGTTCTGCAGGTCTTATGTTAATCCTGTCTGCTACAACTCTTTTGGTGACATGATTTGAAATCCTGGG
This sequence comes from Myrmecophaga tridactyla, assembly GCA_004026745.1. NCBI lineage: Eukaryota > Metazoa > Chordata > Mammalia > Pilosa > Myrmecophagidae > Myrmecophaga > Myrmecophaga tridactyla. The sequence continues at coordinate 47,780 of PVIY010009226.1, read as the reverse complement.
TCGAAGGTCAATTGAATCCAGGAAAACAATTCGAAATTTTACCTAAAGAAAACAACTTTATTTTATTTAATGGCTTTTTCCAAGTGCCAATTTTATGCACAGAATGTTGGTTCTCTAATTGTGGCTTTGATGTGCACTTTCTATGTGTATGTATTTGATTGCATTATATCGCACCAATCAGCAAAAATAGTGGCTTGCATTTATAAATTCTCCTTTCCCTGGAAAAAGATAAGCAAGAATTCTTACTTAAATCCACTGAAAAAGTAAAAAAGCAAATTTAAATTGTTAAAAAAAAACATGATTTATAATTTTAAGCTACACCTCCTTTTGTTATTCTAATTATATGGCTAGTTGAGAGCACTAATATTCTGTGCTTTACATGTCTCTCAGATACACATCTTTGATGTATCTAAGAAACACAAAGCTCAATTATTTAAATCACATTTCCTCAGAATTTTTGAATACTTGGTATTGGATACAATGAAAAGCATTCCATTCTCTGCTAACTAATATATTTGCATATGTGCTAGGGTTAGTTATTATAATTTTCAGAATTTGTATGTCTAAAAATGTTTACTTTTCCTTAATTGTTAGAAATTGGTGGCATTCATGGACCCAAAAGTGTCAGAAGTTTATTTGAATTTTTCTTTTCTGAATTCTGTTTGTGTATTTCCCTCAGCTTCTCTGGCTTTCTGAGATTTTTAGTAAATAAAATTGGATTTAATAAAAGAAGTTTAAAATAAATTTTTTTTTGGAAACACCAGAATCCTTTATGGCATTAAACTACTGATTCATTTAGCACAGTATTATACTCTGTTTGTGGCATGAGATGAATTAGATGCCCCAGTGATGTCAATATTAGACATTAGAGATGTGTTACCAAAACACACATTCATTCTGCAATATTGCTCTTCTGAACAATAAATTGTTCAAAATATTGAGCTGAAAAACTTTATGGTTACACATTTAATTTTTGTAAACTGTATATAGTAAAACGTACACTTTTAAGTAAATACTTATCCAATTTACACTAAGAACATAATGTAGACTCTTTCCATTATGCAAGAAAGTTTCATCTTTTTTTTCCAGTGAATCTCACAACCTAGCCTCAGGCAAACATTAATAGACTTTCCATCACTGCATATTCATTTCTGCCTATTCTTGACTCTGGAATCATAAAATATTTCTTTCTGTGTTAAAATTCTTTCCCTTAGCATACTATTTTTCATGTCTTAGTAATTGTTTCTATGTTATTGCTAAAAATATACCTTTTTTAATTAACATATGAAGTTTGTTTATCCATTCCCTAGTTGTTAAACACTTGGGTTATATCAGATTTTGACCATAATTACTAAAGCCAATGTTAGTATGTGTGTGCAGTAATTTTAGAGGTGTTTATTTTTAAATTTTGTTCATTTTCCTTGAGTAATAATTAGGAGTTAATTGTAGGATCATATGTTAAATATACATTTCACTTTTTAGAATCTTTCAAACTATTACCCAAAGTGATTCACTATTTTACATTCTAGCAATTTATAGGTAAGTTGAAATTTTTCATACCTTCTCCAACCCTTGGTATTAGCAGGGTTTTTTTTAACCCTCTAGTAGACATGAAGATGGGAAATGGAATCTCACTTTTTATAGGAATATGTGTGTGCTTCAATTTCCTCTTATTCAAAAGCAGTTTATAGAGAATAAAATTCACATTCTTAAAGTGCTATAATTTTTGTCAAGCATAAACAGTAGAGTTGATACTAAGTAAAGTCTGGATATCACCGATATGAAGATTTTCTTCATACTTCATTATAGACAAACCCTCCTCTCACTCCCAGCTTTGGAGGCCACATATCTGATTTCTGTTGCTATAGTTTTGTCTTTTCTAAGATGTTCTATAAGAAATGGATTCTTATAGAATGCAGTGTTTCAGTATTACTTCTTCCTGTTATCACAATGAATATGGATTCATCTGTATTGTTGCATGTATTGGTAATTCATTCCTCTTTATTGTGGCATTGTGCTTCATTTTATGAACGCACTATTGTTTATCCTTTAACCAGCAGAAAAATAATTAAACACAAAATAAACCAAATAAAAATAAAAATAAGTTCACACAGAGTTTGTGTGAACTAAAATATTTGTAAATACCTTGGATTGGGACCTAGTAAGAAACTGCAAAGAATTTTCTAGATGAGCCACATTAAATTGCATTTCCAGCAGTAATGTATGGGGATGCCAGTTGCTCCATAGTCTAACCAGCACTAGGTATAGTCAGTTTTATTTTTTTCTAACTTTGATCATTCAAATAGATTTATAATGAGATCTCTTTGAAGTTTCAATTTGCATTGCCCTAATGAATAATGAAACATGACCTTGAGCAGTTCTTCATGTGTTGTTGTTTTTTTCATCTCCTTCCACCTATCTTTAGACATCTCACCCAACAAGGAATTTTCATGTTCAAACTACATGTAGTATCATGGTTCAGAATCTCAGTATGTATATGAATGTGGCAGAGGAGAAAGGAAATGGGTGATAAGACTTATCAAGCTCTTTTCACTTGCCAGACCTGGTCCAAATACTTTATGTGAATTAACTCATTTAATACCTACAACAACCCTTGAGATAACTCATTTTTAGCCTCATTTAGTAGATAGGGAACAAAGGTTCAGAGGAGTTCCATAACACATCCAAAATTATAGATAGGAAGTTGAGAAATATGCATTAAACTCAGCCTGTTTATGAACTTCATTACATCATTTTGAGTTGGAATCCACTAGCACATACAGTGTTAAAACAGTAATAAAATAATTTATTCATGCAATTCCAGTAGAATGTAGAAAATCACTTGAAATGGTAAGTTACTATATACCCTAGGATCTTTTTTCAGAGATGTGTTTTAGGATCTAGGGGGTACTGAAGTTAGCCAGCAGCCTTTTGCTGGGAATTAGGCATTCCTCATAGACAGAGCTGAAATTAATCATGCTAATCAACAATAAATGTGAATGATCTTAACCCATGTTACACAAAAACAAATATATAAAATTTGACACCATATCAAAGATCTAAATATATGCTATCCTTGAAAGATACCTGAAACAAAGTGATTCAGAAAATGATAAATAAAAAGGGATGGATAAAGTTATTACAAGAGACAGAAAAGTGCAGAGCAATGATAGTGATCTTGAAAACAGATGGAGGAGCAAGCAGAAATTAAGCTGAAAAAAAAAGATTTCCCAAAGATGCTCATATTTTAATGCAAAAACTGAAATTCATGATAAAGATAAGACACAAAATTTGTACACTGACAACAGAATATCCACATTTATAAAGCATAAAAATTAAGCAAGAAGACAGAAGGAAATATAATGTTATTAAACATTTTAATACACTGCTTTCCATATAAGACACCAACACACCATAACTATAAAGGGATATCTATATAATGTAAGAATAACATCCAGGACAACTTTCTAACTGTGTTTGAGATCTTTCAGTCACTGAAACTTTATTTTATCTCATTGCTTTCTACCCCTTTGGGTCAAGAAGATTTTCTCAACCCCATGATGCCAAGTCCTGACTCATCCCTGGGAGTCCTGTCACATGTTGCCAGGAAGATTTTACATGGGAGATCAAGTCCCATGTACAGCAAAGGACAGAGAGTTCACCTGCTGAGTTGGCTTAGACAGAGAGGCCACATCTAAGCAACAAAAGAGGTTCTCTGGGGATGACTCTTAGACATACACTATATTGGCTTATCTTCTCCTTTGCAGGAATAAGTTTCATTGCAGTGAAACCAAGATTGCAGGATCAGCCTATTGAATTTGTTGTCCCTACCACTTGTGAAAATATCAGGATTCCCCTAGATGGGGAAGTTTAACATTTCTTCCTTTCTCCCCAAATCCCTAAGTTGTCTTTGGAAATACTTTTTTATTCTCTTTCCAAGTTGCTCTGGGATGTATCGGGGCATCACACTAACCTGGACAAACCAACAAGATCTCATACACTATTCAAGATTCCATGTAATTACAGTATTCAAATAAACTGATCATACAAGTTAAATTAGATAACATGCTACCCAAAATATAAATTTTACACCAAATAAACTTCTCTTCCTTTGGTCTCACAGAGAAGTTGAAGTTTTAAAATATGAACTATACCATTCTTTACCCTGTATTCTGATTTACAGATCAGATTCTTTCATATCTCTATTTGAAATGTGATCAATTTTTCAACAGTTGCTGTTTGGGATAGTGCTGACTTTCATCACTTCAGTGCTCTAACTCTGAGACTCAGGTGTCAAATAAATACCTGAAATTTCAGGGAATGACCAAGTTATACACAAATAGCTCATTATCTCAGAATTTAGAAATAATAATTACATCTCCTGAATATGTGACTGCTGAAGAGCTTACAATCTAGGACCCTTTACAATAGGTCCAAATCTGATATCCCATGCTCTCAACTTCAATTGTCCAAGTTTGTATATTACAGTTAGCCCATATGAGTGAGGCATGATAATGTTTGTCTTTTCGTTTCTGACATTTCTTTCAACACACTGCCCTCAAGGTTTATTTACCTAGTTTCATGCCTCACAACTTCATTCCTTCTTGCAGCCCATCAGTAGTTCAACATATATAGTTACCCTGTTTCTCAGTTGTTGCATCCTTAGGCCATCTCCATCCATTGACACCATAAACACCAGTGTGCAAATGTCCAGTCAAGTCCCCACTCTCAGTTCCTCCAGAAATAGATCATATGGCAACCCTACTCCTAAACTGCTGGGAAACCACCACACTGCCCTCTAAAGGGGCTGTGCCTCTTAGCTTCCCTAACAACAGTGAAAAGATACATCTCTTTCTCCATGTTTTCTCGAGCACTTGTTTCTCTTTGTTTATTTTCTTTTACTGTCTGCTCATTTTTAAACAGTTTTATTCACATAAGAGACAATCAAACCTAAGTAAATAATCATGCCTTCACCACCTTAATCTATATGAAGAATTTCCTTTTCTTTGCAAAGAATCCTCACAGCACCTGCAGTCCTGCTAACTTACCCTCAGCCACAATCTTCACCCAACCTCAATCTTAAATTCTTGGAAAAAATTGCAAAATGACTGTTTCAAAATAATTCACTAATGTGTTATAAATATTTGACATTATTCCAAAAAGTTTGAGTTTAATGGCCATTGTATGTGATGAGACGTTTGCTTAGAAAATTAACTATAAAGGATATAAAGGATGTGATTTTGTTAAAAATGAAAAAAGGATAGTTTTTTCTTAAAATAAAATAAATTGTTGTTACAAAATGAGGAAAAAGTAGACAAAACCTGAATGGGTGCAGCAAGTCATAAAATGTTTGTGGGAAGGAAAATTATGTTCAAAGTTGGGAAAATCTGATGGTTCTATCTAAAAAGTGGTTTAAAGATTTAATGTCAAATGATACATTAATACATAATTAAAATTTATTTTTCTCTCTGTTAAAATAATACATTTTTTTGGATTATTAGTCTATTTTAGTAAAAAATTATAAAAGATTTGCCTACCTACTAACTAGACAGGGATTTATAGCCTTGTCTAGCTGTCATCCAAAATTTCAATAGCCCCCATTAACCAATCCTTTACTGCTCCCCTGAACACAAACTTAAAACTAAAACATATCATTTTTCTTATACCTCTGCTAGCCATATTCTTATACCTCTGCTAGCCACATCCTAACGGGGTAGACACAAGAGTTAGCAATCATCCCAAATGTTTTCAAATTTGCTTGGCTGCAAAAATATGTCACAAACCCTTCCTGATATGAAATATCATTGTGGCTCCCCTACTTATTTTGCCTTATAGGACCACTTAATTTTTTTTTTATTTTACTTATCCTAGCACCCTTGTTCTGTAAGCTTGTCAATCAATTCTTACACTGCACAGTCACTTCACTAACTCAAAAGGCAGTTCATAACTTATTACTTTTAAGCTCTTTCAGGAACAACATGCAGGTTACCAAAGACTTATAAGGAAAGAACTGGATGAAGTAGCCCTTCACTGCCATCACATCAAAAATCCTGCCTCCATCCCAGAAGCCCCTTAACACTGCCCCTATCCAGCAGGAAGTAGTTAAGAATGATAAATGGCACCCTACTTCCTTCCCTTAAATCTATAATAAACAAAAGGCAGGAATGACAGGTCACAGGGGATGAAACACTGGACCCCACCACCTTCTTGCACTGCAGGAATGACCAAAACTTGTGGTCCACTGACCTGAGACCTTTGCCTTTCCTCCCCTTCCTTGCCACAACTCGTGATGACTCTTGCCAAATGCTGTCCAGGGCAAGAAACTACGTCAACAAAGAACTTATAGCAGAAACTCTGCCATTAAAGAGCAAGCAGTTCAGAACAGGCACAAAGAAGAAACAAGTTGCCAAATGCAGAATTCAGGACCAATAAGGGATGGCAAACTTCAGAGCATAAAAGGAGAAATGCATTACAACTCAGGTAGACATTTTCTTCAAGCTCTTGAAGAAAGTGTTCCTTTACCCTTTCCTCCCTCCTCCCCCTATCTGCTTCCTACCATCCTCTTCCTCCTCCCTCCTTTATAATAAGTTCCTTTCAACCTCATCTCACTGCATGGTTATGAGTACTGGACCAAACCCCCATTTGTTCTAACACAAGTTTGATTTGACTCTGTTGTGTTTTTTTTTCCTGTATACCATCTCATTTCTGACACCTTGAAATGTTGACAGTTAGAATGGTTTTTAAAGAGTAAAGCTGAAGTTACATGAAATAGTAACTCAAGATTTCTCTCTTTATGATCAAGAGATGGCCCTACAAGAAAAACTAATGGGAGTTCACCCAGCTGAAAAAAAAAGACAGGAGAGGGAAGTCTGGAGGGGGCACAGAATTGAAGAGTACCAGAAAGAGTAGCTTAAATGATAAAAAGAGAAAGAGGTAACAGAATATATATTTTTGACAAATAAAATAAAAAAGATAAGATGGTGGATTCAAGAAATGCCTTTTCAGTAATAACTTTGAATGTTAATGGACAAAATTTACCAATTAGAAGGTACAGATTGGCAGAATGGATAAGAAAAATAATCCAGCTATATGCTGCTTACAAGAGACTCATTTTAACACAAGGATACAAATAGTTTGAAAGTGAAGGGATGGAAAAAGATTTTCCATGCAATTTGTAACCCAAAGAAAGCAAGAGTAGCTATACTAATATGAGACAAAATAGACTTTAAGCGAAAAAAACCATCATAAGAGACAAAGAAGAACACTATGTATTAATTAAAGGGACAATTCCCAAAGAAAATATTGCAATAATGAATGTTTATGCTCCCAATCAAGGATCTCTAAGTACACGAGACAGACACTGATGAAACTGAAGGGAGTGATAGATATTTCAACAATACTAGTAAGAGATTTCAATACACCACTCTGCTCTGTAGACAGAGCAACCAGATAGGATATCAACAAGGAAACAGAGAAGTTAAACAACTTAAAAATTGAATTAGACCTAACAGATATATACAAATCATAGCACCCCAATACACCAGGATATAGAATCTTCTCTACTGCTCATGAAGTATTCTCCAAGAAAGATCATATACTAGCTCACAAAACAGGTCTTTATGAATTTAAAAACATTGAAATTATTCAAAGCACTTGCTCTGTTCATAATGGAATGACGCTGGATATCAATAACCACCAAAGAACAAGAACATTCACAAATAAATGAAAATAAATAACACATTCTTAAACAACCAGTGGGTCAAAGAAGAAAGTGGAAGAGAAATCAGTAGCTATCTGGAGATGAATGAAAATGAGAATACAACTTACCAGAACTTATGGAATGTGACAAAGGCTGTGCTGAGAGGGAAATTTATAGCCCTAAATGCCTATGTTAAAAAAAAAGAAAGAGCAAAAATTGAGGACTTAACTGCTCATCTGGAGGAACTGGAGAAAGAATGACAAACTAACCCCAAAGCAAATAGAAGAAGAGAAATAAAAAAAGATTAAAACAGAGGTAAATGAATGGGATAAGAGGAAAAACAATAGAAAGAATCAATAAAACCAAAAGTTGGTTCTTTGGAAAATCAATAAAATTTATGGGCAACTAGCAAGACTGACAAAGAGAAAAAAGAGAGAATGCAAGTAAACAGAATCAGAAATGTGTATTACCACAGGCCTTGGAGAAATAAAAAAAAATCATAAGAGGATACTATGAACAACTATATGCCAACAAACTAGACAACTTAGATGAAATGGACAAATTCCTGGATGCACACAAGCAAGCTACCCTGACTCAGGAATAAATAGAAACTCTCAACAAAACAATCAGAAGTAAAGAGATTCAATCAGTCATCAAAAATCTTCCTACAAAGAAAAGCCCAGTGCCACATGGCTTCTCAAGGGAATTTTATCAAACATTCCAGAAAGAACTAACACCAATCCTGCTCAGATTTTTCCAAAAAAAAAATGAGGAAAAAAGGACTCTACTTACCTCATTTTATGAAACTAATGTCATTTAGTCCCAAAACCAGGTAAAGATGCTATAAGAAAGAAAAACTACAGGCCAATCTCCTTAATGAATACAGATGCAAAAACTCTCAACAAAATATTAGCAAATCAAATCCAACAAAACATTAAAAGAATTATACACCATGACCAAGTGGGGTTTATACCAGGAATGCAAAGATGGTTCAACACAAGGAAATCAATGCAATACAGCCCATTAACAAATTGAAAGGGAAAAAATCACATGATCATTTCAATTGATGCAGAAAAAGCATTTGACAAAATTCAACATCCTTTTCTGATAAAAACACTCCAAAAGATAGGAATCAAAGCTAACTACCTCAATATGATAAAGGGAATATATGAAAAATCAATAGCCAGCATCATACTCAATGAGGCGAGTGAGAGCTTTCCCTAAAAGATCAGAGTGAGACAAAGATGCCCACTGACACCACTATTATTCAACATAGTGCTAGAAGTTCTAGCTAGAGCAATCAGGCAAGACAAAGAAATAAAAGGCATCCAAATTGGAATAGAAGAAGTAAGATTTTCATTGTTTGCAGATAACATGATACTATAATTGAAAGATCCTGAGAAATCTACAGCAACATTACTTGAGCTAATAAATTCAGTAAGTTGTTGGGATATATAATTAACGCACAAATATCAGTAATGTTTCTATGCACAAACAATGACCTAATTGAGGAGTCAGTTAAGGAAAAAATTCCATTCAAAATAGCAAAGTATAAAGTATGTAGGAATGAACTTAACTAGGGATGTAAAGGAATGTACTCAGAACACTACATAACATTGCTAAAAGAAATCAAAGAACATCTAAATAGGTGGAAAAATATTCCCTGCTCATGGATAGAAAGGCTAAATATACTTAAGATGTCAATTCACTCAAATTAATCTACAAAACAACACAGTACCAATCAAAATTCCAACAACCTGCTTTGAAGACATGGAAAAGCCAGTTACCAAATTCATCTGGAAGGGAAAGAGACCCCAAATAGCTAAAAGCATCCTAAAAAAGAAGAATGAAGAGGGAGGATTAAGACTCCCTGATTTTGAAAACTATTACAAAGCCACAGTGGTCAAAACAGCATCATACAGGCACACAGATAGAAGCATTGACCAATGAAATTGAATCCAAAGTGCAGAAATAAATCTTCAAATCTATGGTCAACTGATTTTTGACAAGACCTCCAAATCCACTGAACTGGGACAAAGTAGTATTTTCAATAATTGGGTATGGAAGAACTGCATATCAATAGCCAAAAAAAAAAAAAAAAATGAAAGAGGACCTCTATCTTACACTCTGCAGAAAAATCAACTCAAAGTTGATCAAATACCTAAATATAAGAACTAGCACCATAAAGCCTCTAGAAGAAAATGGAGGGAAACATCTTCAAGAATTAATAATAGGCGGTAGCTTCCTAAACTTTACACCCAAAGCACAAGCAACAAGAGAAAAAATAGATAAATGGTAACTACTCAAAATCAAATGCTTCTGCACCTCAAAAATCTTTGCTGAAAAGGTGAGAAGGCAGCCAACTCAATGGGAGAAAATATTTGGAAATCACATATCAGACAAAGGTTTGATATCCTATATACATAAAGAAATCATACACCTCAACAACAAAAGAACAAACAACTCAATTATAAAATGGGTTAAAATATGAATAGGTATTTTTATGAAGAACAAATACAGATGGCTCAAAACAACATAAAGAGATGCTGGTTTTCATTGGCTATAAGGGAAACATAATGAGATACCACCTTACACTTATAAGATTGGCTGCTATTAAAAAACAGGAAACTATAAATGTTGGAGAGGATGTGGAGAAATTGGGACAGTTATTCACTGCTGATGGGAATCTATAATGGTACAGCTGCTATGGAAGACAGTTTGGCAGTACCTTAGGAAACTAAATATCAAGTTGTCCTATGACCCAGCAATAGCACTACTTGTTATATACCCTGAAGTGCTGAAAGCAATAATACAAACAGACATTTGCACACTGACATTCATAGCAGCATTATTCACAATTGCCAAAAGATGAAAACAAACTGTATCAGTTAGGGTTCTCTAGAGAAACAGAAACAACAGGAAATATTCATAAATATAAAATTTATAAAAGTGTCTCACATAACTGTGGGAATGTAGAGTCCAAAATCTGTAGGGCAGGCTGTGAAGATGACTATTCTGATGGAGGATCTGGACAAACTCCACAGGAGAAGCTCACTGGCTGAAGCAGGAGGAGAAACTGTCTCTTCTGAATCCTCCTTAAAAGGCTCCCCATGATTAGATTAAGTCTCACTCATTAAAGAAGACACTCCCCTTGGCTGAATACAAATGGAATCAGCTGTGGATTTGGCCAACGTGATCATGATTTAATTCTATGAAATGTCCTTGTAGCAACAGACAGGTCAGCACTTACCCAACCAAACACACAGGTACCACCACATGGCCAAGTTGACACATGAATCTGATGATGACAGTCCACCCCTTGTCAACTTGGCAGCTTTACTGATCATCTTAAACCATACCTAATTTCTAAATAGAAAACAATAAGACACATTTTTTCTCACCTAATGATACTTAACTGTCCTGCATATAATCGAAAGCACATTAAATCTCTCCAGAATAGGGTGCAAGTCCTTGGGTAATATTCATTCTTAAACTTGATATCTTACAATTTAAATAGTATAACATGAACAAAACAGCATTACACTCCTTATTTATGTAACTCAATCATGTGGTTATAGTTCATATTTATCACTACCTTCTTCCACTAACCATTCCATGTTCCCTTTACCCTCAGAAAGCACTTCAGTTGGCCATGGTTCTTTACCTGGTGGGGTGACCCAAACCTTCATTCCTGAAGTTTCAGACCCATTGGTAGTCCTGCCAGGATAGGGTTTTTGCAGTTTTCCATTGATTTTAATCACAGAGCATGGTAGTACCAAAAGATGCCCTAGGGGATCCCCTATATTCCAGAAAACTCTTCTTTACCTCCATTGTGTAGTTGTAGTCCTATTTCCCCCTGTTGGTCAGGGTCAATCACCTCAGCCAGTAATGTAATCCCCTTCTTGGCATGAGTAGCCCAAAGTCACCAGGTGGCAATCTTAGATTCCAGTTCAATGGGATCATTGTTGTTTCTCCTGGTGGAAGCACTCCCCATTTTGGAACTAAAACCTGTAGCCCAGCAGAGCTCAGGGTTGCAGGGACAGGAAGCAAAAATTTTCCTGGTGGATCACTAGGGGTAATAGTCAGTGGTGCCACTCCCATTTCCACCCCTTGGTTCCTGGACCCATCGGTCCTGACTATGGGAGAAACCACACCATAAAGCAGACACTGGTTCAGAGCATACACAGCTTCCTAGAGACCATTACCCCCATCCTTCAAGGTATTGTCAACTAGTTGACACCGTAATTCAGTTTTCTATCAATCCAGCGGCTTCTGGATGATGGGAAACATGGTAAGACCAGAGAATTCCATGAGCACGTGCCCATTTCCACACTTCATTTGCTGTGAAGTGTGTTCCCTGACCAGAAGCAATGCTGTATGAAATACCATGACGATGGATGAGACATTCTGTAAGTCTACGGATGGTAGTTTTGGCAGAAGCATTGTGTGCAGGGAAAGCAAACCCATATCCAGAGTAGGTGTTTATTCCAGTTAGAACAAATCGCTGCTCCATCCATGAAGGGAGTGGTCCAATGTAATCAACCTGCCAACATGTAACTGACTGGTCACCTTGGAGAATGGTGCCATATCTGGGGCTGAGTGTGGGCCTCTGCTGCTAGCATATTGGGAACTCAGCAATGGCTGTAGCCAGGTCAGACTTGGTGAGTGGAAGTCTGTGTTTCTGAGCCCATGCACCACCTCTATTCCTACCACCATGACCGCTATGTTCATGAGCCCATTGGGCAATGATAGTAGTTGCTACAGAAGGAAGCTGACTGTTATCCACAGAACAGGTCATCTTATCCACTTGATTACTAAAACCTTCCTTTGCTGAAGTCACCCTCTGGCATGCATTCACATGGGGCTCAAATATCTTCATGTTTTCAACCCACTCAGAAAGGTCCATCCACATACTTCTTCCCTAAACCTCTTTGTCACCAATTTTCCAATTATATTCTTTCCAAGTCCCTGACAATTCAGCCAAACCATTAACAACCGCCCATGAGTCAGTATACAAATGCACCTTTGACCAGTTCTCCTTCCAAGCCAAATGAACAACTAGGTGCACTGCTTGAAGTTCTGCCCACTGTGAGGATTTCCTCTCACCACTGTCCTTCAAGGACACCCCAGAAAGGGTTGTAGTGCTGCAGCTGTCCACTTTCGGGTGTACCTAAGCCATCTGTAAACCAGGCCTGAGTTTTCTCTTCCTCAGTCAATTCACTGTAAATAACTGTAAGGAACTCCCCAAGAGGCCATAGCTCTTGTCTGGGAAAGAGAAGATAATGTGGCAAGAGTGTTGACCATGGGTCTACTTCCTTATGTAATTTACTTGTGCCTTAGGACCTGTTCTGGCCTTATCTTGTATATGCCATGTCAGGTTCATGTGTCAACTTGACCAACTTGTGGTACCTGTTTGTCTGGTTGAGCAAGTGCTGGCCTGTCTGTTGCAATGAGGTCATTTCATAGAATTAGATCATGATCACATCAGCTACATCCACAGCTGATTCCATTTGTAATCAGCCAAAGGGGAGTGTCTTCTGCAATGAGTGATGCTTAATCTAATCACGGGAAGCCTTTTAAGGAGGATTCAGAAGAGACAGGTTCTATTCCTGCTTTGGCTGGCAAGCCTCTCCTGTGGAGTTCATCCAGACCCTCCATCAGAGTCATTGGCTTCACAGCATGCCCTGCGGATTTTGGACTCTGCATTCCCACGGTCACGTGAGACACTTTTATAAATTTTATATATGCGAGTGTTCTCTGTTGATTCTGTTTCTCTAGAGAACCCTAACAAATACATGTCATTTCCATTTTATGATGGCTGCTGCTGCACATGCCCAACTTTATGGCTTGGTGGATCAGACAACACCTAGCTCATGATAGGCAACTCAAGTCTCATGGTAACTTGGTGGCCCAAGGCTAAGCGTTCAGTCTCTACTAAGGCCCAGTAGCAGTCCAAAAGCTATTTCTCAAAATGAGAGTAGTTATCTGCAGCAGATGGTAAGGCTTTTCTCCAAAATCCTAAGGGTCTGCATTGTGATTCTCCTATAGGGGCCTGCCAAAGGCTCCAAATAACATCTCTATTTGCCACTGACACTTCCAGCACCATTGAATCTGCTGAATCATATGTTCCAAGCAGGAGAGCAGCCTGGACCTGTTGCAGAGCCTCCTCTTTTTCAGGTCCCCACACAAAATTAGCAGCTTTTCTGGTCACTTGATAAATGGGCCAGAGTAGCACACTGAAATGAGGAATATGTTGTTGCCAAAATGCAAAGAGACCAACTAGGCATTGTGACTCTTTTTGGTTGTAGTGGGGGGTCAGATGCCACAACTTACCCTTCACCTGAGAAGGGATATTTTGACATGCCCCACCCCACTGGACACCTATAAATTTTACTGAGGTGGAAGGCCACTGCTAGCATGTAAATGCCTTACCAGTAAGTCTAAAGTAGCTACTACTTCTTGCTTACTAGGTCCAATCAACATGATATCATCAATATAATGGACCAGTGTGGTGTCTTGTGGTAGGGAGAAACAATCAAGGTCTCTACGGACAAGATTATGACATATGGCTGGAGAGTTTAATATGCGTGAGGTAGGAAAGTATATTGCTGACCTTGCCAGCTGAAAGCAAACTGTCTCTTGTGGTCCTTACTAACAGCTATTGAGAAAAAAGTATTTGCCAGATCAATAGCTGCATACCAGGGACCAGAGGATGTACTGATTTGCTCAAGCAATGATACCACATTCAGAACAAAAAGGAACAAAATTGCGAGGCATGCAACTATGTGTGTGTGTGTATATATATATATATATATATATATATATAGAGAGAGAGAGAGAGAGAGAGAGAGAGAGACTAATATTTAGAGATAAGAACAAAGCTGATCAGGTTGGGGTTAAAACAATTCAGAACACAGGTCTAAGGAAGACATCTATATTTTAGAGCCACACATACTCCTTGAGATCAAAGAAAAAGGTTTATTTGATCTGGAACCAAAATTTTCTGTAGCATATAATCTAACTCAACCTATCTCTATAGCTCATTTGAACAATTGAAGCACAGTGAGTCCAGAATAAGAAAGAGGTCTGTGGTAGTTAGATTCAGTTATCAACTTGGCTAGGTGAAGTTGCTAGGTTCTATTGCTGTGGACATTAGCCAATGGCATGTGAACTTCATCTATTGTTGATTACATCTGCAGTCAGCTAGGAGGTGTGTCTGCTGCAATGAATGATGTTTGATTTAATTGGCTGGTGCTTAAATGAAAGACTCAAAGTAGCACAGCCCAAACAACTTAGCATACCTCATCTCAGCACTCACAGCTCAGCCCAGGCCTTTGGAGATGTAGAAAGGAATCACCCTGGGAAAGTTGTTGGAACTCAGAGGCCTAGAGAGAAGGCCCACAGATATCACCCTGTGCCTTCCCGTGTAAAAAAGAACCTCAGTTGAAAGTTAGCCGCCTTTCCTCTGAAGAACTAATGAAATAAATCCCCTTTTATTAAAAGCCAATACGTCTCTGGTGTGTTGCATTCTGGCAGCTAGCAAGCTAGAACAAGGTCCTTTAATCCTGTATAACTTAATGTAATGCCTGGATACATCCTAGGGTATATTAAGCAGATAATCAAAATGTATTGGCAAAGTTCCTTGAGGGATGGGAGAAAAAATATGGAATTATTAAACCTTATCATCAGGGAACCCTTGATACTATGTCAAATTTTAGGGACGCCCAAGTCAATAGGTCATGCCCGTGATCTTGAGGCTTACTCTTGTAAAGCTTATGTAGGTAGTGGAGAAGATTAACCTACCTATAGCCATGCCTAAGAGTTATTTCTGGAGGACCTCTTTTGTTGCTCTGATGTGGTCTCACTCTCTATAAGGCCAACTCTGCAAGTGAAATAATTGCCCTCTCCCCTACATGGGACATGACATCCAGGGGTAAAAATCTCCCTAGCGACATGGGAGATGACTCCCAGGGATTAATCTGGCCCTGGTACTGTGGGATTAACAAGCCCATCCTGACCAAAAGGGGGAAAAGAAATGTAAATAATAAAGTATCAGTGGCAGAAAGAGTTCAAATAGACTTGAGAGGCTACTCTGGAGGTTGCTTTTATGCAGCTTTCATTAGACATTACTACCTATCATAACCTGCCAAACCTCAACCGGGACCATTCCAGCCAATCCTAAAGAACACCTAGGTCATTATGTAAGATTCCAATAGGGTTCCATGCACTAGTGCAATTTCCAGAAACCTACAACCTCCAGATAAGTCCTTGGACCAGATAATTCCTGAAACCTTGAGGGCCCAGTCTCTCCAAAACATCACATAGTTCCATCTCTTTATACCATATTATCATGACCTTTCCAACATGAAAAGTTAGTGGTCATAGTCCAAACACCCTTAAAGAGAGAGAAAGAAAGATCAAAGTTGATGATGGAGTTATACAGAGAAGATAGGATTTAACAAATGAACATGATTGCTGAATCATTAAATTGATATCTCTTTTAGTCTCCAGTATCTTAGAGCAGCTAGAAGTAAAAACTTAAAATTGTGAAATTGTAACCCATGTTGAAATCTGAAATATGTTCTACAAGTAATTGTGGTGCTGTGCTTTGAAATTTATTGTTTTTTTGTATATACATTATTTTTCACAAAAAAGAAAAAATGTTGATTGTAATGATAAAAAAAATTTATGCCTTCTAACCTTCTATATTCTGGAGCAACTAGAAAGCAAAATCTGAGAGGAATGTATGGTAGCCCATGACAAACACTGGGATCTCTCCTATAACTACTTGTTGTAGAGTTCTTTGAAAACTATTGCTTTTGTTATTTTTTTTTTGCTTTGTATATATGTTATATTATACAATAAAAAAGTTTAAAAATTACATGGAAAGGAAAGAGACTATGAATAACTACAGATATACTAAAAGAGAAGAGCAAAATGGGAGAACTATTACTTCCTGACTTTAAAGCTTACTATAAAGCCCCAGTGGTCAATACAGCATGGTACTGGCACAAAGCTAGAAGTATTGACCAATAGAATAGGATCAAGAGTACAGAGATAGACCACCAAGTTTATGGACCTTTGATATTAGATAAGGCCTCCAAATACACTGAACTGGGACGAAATCGTCTTATTGAAAAGACAAAATAGTCTTCAATAAATGGGCATGGGAGAATTGGGTATCAATAGCCAAAGAATGAGAGAGGACCCCTACCTTATATCCTGCACAAAAATTAACATCTTCAAGATCTAGTAATAGGAGGTAGCTTCTTAAACTTCACCTGAAGCACAAGCAGTAAAAGAAGAACAAAATAGACAAATGGGAACTCCTTAAGATCAAGAGCTTCTGTGCCTCAA
This sequence comes from Myrmecophaga tridactyla, assembly GCA_004026745.1. Lineage (NCBI taxonomy): Eukaryota > Metazoa > Chordata > Mammalia > Pilosa > Myrmecophagidae > Myrmecophaga > Myrmecophaga tridactyla. The sequence continues at coordinate 30,724 of PVIY010009226.1, read as the reverse complement.
AGGACTGTTAAAAAGGTGAAAAGGCAGCCAACTCAATGGGAGGAAATATTTGAAAGCCACATATTGGATAAAGGCTTGATATCCTGTGCATGTGAAGAAATTATACAGCTCAACAACAAAACAACAAACAATTGTTTTAACATTGGCAGAGGATATGAATAGACATTTTTCTGAAGAGCAAATATAGATGGCTAAAAAGCACATGAAGAGATGCTCATGTTCATTGACTATAAGGGAAATGCAAATTAAGATGACAATGAAATATTACCTCACACCTGTAAGAATAGCTGCTATTAAACAAACAGACAACTATAAGAGAGGAAGTGGAGAAATAGGAACACTTATTCACTGTTAGTTGGAATGTAAAATAGTGCAGCCACTGTGGAAGACAGTTTGGCTGTTCCTCAGAAAACTAAATATTGAGTTGCCCTATGACCTGGCAATACCAAAACTCGGTATATACCCCAAAGAGCTGAGGGCAGTGACACTAACAGATGTTTGCACACCATTGTTCATAGTGACACTATTCACAATTGTCAAGAGATGGAATCAATCCAAGTGTTCATCAATGGATGACTGGGTAAACAAAATGACGTATATATATGTATACATCTCATATATATGATGGAATATTATGTACCAGTAAGACAAAATGATGTTCTGAAACACATGACAATGTGGATAACCTTGAGGGCATAATGCTGAGAGAAATAAGTCAGTCACAAAAGGGCAGATACTATATGATTTCGTTACTATGACTCTGGTAAAGGTAATCTCAGAGGTTACACAGTAGACTATAGTAGACTTAGAGGTACACAAAAGTGAGAGATGGAGGAGAGACTACCCAAACTGGTTGACTCTAAATGCAATGCAACAGACAGAAGTGATGATAACTAATTAGCGGGTTTGTAAGTAACATTTTCATATTGAAGGTGAAGATGATTGAAAGATGTGTAGTGCCATGTATCCCAATGATTAAATTATGGTTATAAATAAGTTTTCAAATGAACTATTTCACTGGTTTGATAGTGGACAAAGAGTCAACAGTAGAGGTATATGGGGGGAAACTAAAAATGTATGCTATGACCAGTAATTAACAGGAAGACATCAACAGTACCACAGCACTACCAGGGGCAACTAACAGTGTGGGGATGGACAAGTGATAAGGAGTAGTTTTGATTCAATAGTTGGTGGCATTATGCTTGCTGGTTCTTTGTCATTATGGACCAATGAAAATTGCTTAAAATTGAGAGTGAGGCTGACTGTACACCGAACAAAGATGCTTTAAGACATGGTTTGTTTATTTTGGACATTATCCGTGATGCCCAATAGATGGAAGGAGCCAAACGATACAATGATTGAGAAATATAATGGTGAACAGTGATACATTTGTATGATGGAATTTGGTGTGATTACAAAATGGAGGGATGTCAAGGGGCATACAACTAACTCAATAAATGTTGGGGAAAATGAGCTGTATAGAATGGGCCAAAAACAATAAAACAGATATACTAAGTTCTGTCTCAGTAAATATTTATGAAAAAATGAGAGCCTGATTGTGGGTGCTTATAGCAATCACATTTAGTCTGAAGTTGTAAACATATTTCTAGATTCTGAAACACTGAGCTATAGGAGTACCACTTGGTATTTCCCTGAGACTCTGCATAGCTCTGTGACACCTGGGTCTCAGAAATGAAGTGCTGCAGCCCTGAAAGTTTATCATAGCTATCTATAATATATCTGAAGTAACCAAAAAAGAGATCAGGCCTCAGAGTTTAAAATGAAGCCAAACTGGTTAGGTCTAAGGTAAATTATAATGCAGTGTATATACTCTAGACCTTCAGCTGCTGACAAAATAAAAGGCAGAGGGGTTTATTATGTCTAGAACATAAATTTTCAGTAACACATAGTCTGAATCAACTTCTCTGGATAGCTCATTTGGACAGACCCGAGTCCTGGACTCCAGAATAGGAACAAGGCCTTGCAATTCTCTGTGGCTTGGTGTAGTGCCAGGATACATCTCAAACTATGAGGGCTGATACTTAAAAAGTATTGGTATAGTACCTTGAGGATGTGAAGGTAAAAATTTATATATATATGTATATGTAACTATTAAACATTTCCATCTGGGAAACCCCAGGTACCATCCCAACCATTGGAGACTCCCAAGAAAAGAGGCCAAACTCCTGATTTTGAAGCTTGGCCTTATGAAACTTATTTCTGTAGGGGATTGACCATGCCTTCCACACCAAAAGGGGGGAAATGAAGTGTAATAAAATAAGGAATCAGTGACCAAGAGAGATCAAATGCAGTCATGTAGCTGTTCTGGAGGCTACTCTTATGAAAGCTTCAGTTAGATAGTGCTAATTGCCATGGTTTGCTAGACTCTGATCAACATCACTCCTGTTAACTCTTAAGACCATCTAGGGCTGAAACTGAGACTCTATAAAGGTTTCATTAACTGGGTTTGCTTTCTTGGACATATAATTCCCAGAGGCTTCCTAAGTCAGATAAATCCTGAAGTCCAGAAAGATGAGACTGTCCAAGATTATCAATTAATTACATGAAAAAGAATAGACATTCCCCAAAGATCCCTATGGACTGGGAGAAGGATTAAGGAGAAGGAGGAGGTATAACAGAGAAAATGGGATTTAACAAATGAGTATGACTTCTGAATCACTATATTAATATTCCTTCTAAAAGGAAGTTATTTCTTGATAAAATGGAAATTTCAAATATTTTCCTGGGTTTGGATCAAGCCTGACTAAACATTTCAGGTGAGGTCACAAAGTCTAGTGTCTCTCAATCCTTTTCTTGATTCTACCACCTCAGGGCAGGACCCATTCAAAATAGGGCTTCTCCTTAAGGTCACAGCATGGTCACTAACAGGTCCATGGCTCCAAACTTCCTGGAGGCAAATGTGCACAAGGGAAAAGCATCATAACCAATGCTCAGGTTTGGTGGGCTTGTTTACAAAGCTGGTTAAGTCAGATGGTAGGGACAGATTAGAAAAATGAAAATTTCCATTTAATACAAACAAATAATTGTAGGTTGTCATCAAATATACAAGCCAAGAAGACAGATGGATTAATTCAAGGTAAATAAGATGGAACCAGTTCAGCACTCAGAGACGTAAAATGATAGGACCTGCTGAGAGAAAAGAATCTTTCTAAGTGTTTACAAAGCTATATTAGCCCTTCAAAGGCTGGAGAAAGCCGCTCAGTTTAGGAAATTGATTACATTTCTGAAAATCTAAATTCCAATTATATAAATTTATTAAATTATACTTTGCATTTATTTTTTGCTTTTTCTTATTGCTCCAAAGTTTCCTTTTGAAATATCAAGCATGAAAAAGCTGTTGCATCATGAAAATAGTAATAATATGTGTAGGGACTTGGACAGTTAACAGTGTATTCTGGGTGTCCAGGTATAAAGTTCCAATAATCAGAATCAAACAGAGGTGAATCTAATGGATTTGAGAAAATTCAGAGCAAAGAATATAGACTAAACCTCTATCTCTTCTCATTTATATGTTTTCTTCATAAAATATTTTGTATAGGTTATTTTAAAATATGTTATTTAAATGATTCTGCATAAAATTAAAATGCCTACCAAATATTTTATATGCATAAACCTGAAAAAGCTCAGAAAACTCTAATATTCACTATCCCACAATTATAACATTAAGGAACTGTACATACAACTATTTCTCCAGTTATGAAGACATTCTACAAAACTGAACTATATAGTGCATGCACCCAGCCCACTTACCCCAATTTGGAGAGAGTTTGACCAAATAAGCTACTTAACAACTTGCCTATATATAACTGTTGGACTAAGTTATTGTATACCATATTATTATGAATTGTTCAAAACACAAAGTTTTCCATCTTGCTATTTTAAAAATGTGAACTTTTTTCTCTAGATATTTCCAAATGAAGCATCATCATATTTTTAAAGAAAATCTATTCTTGCTTCTGGAACATATTTTTTGTTCACATTTTCTGAATTAAACAGTGAATGGTCAAGAGTACTTATAATCACATCATTTTAAACCTCACCAACAGTAAGAAATATTGAATGCAAGATAAATAATAGAGTTCAAAATCATTTTTAAACCATCCAAAAATTTAAACAATTGAGGTCATATCTACATAATGTAAAATATCTTTCCCTCCTTAAAAAATTTAATGTTTAACCAAATGAAATAAAATTTCACAATTTTTTTTTAAATTTCAAGTATTTCAAAATAACAAAGAAGCCCTAATTTGTAGAAGTCTCATGCAATATTAGAGCAGTCATACTGCAGCTGCCATAAATGCCACAGCTGGAAATGGGGAGAAGTGCCTGATAGGGATAAACTGAGATAGAGGTCCTACCTGGAGCAGGGACCATCAGGATCCCCAGCCTGGCTCACATCATTAAGACTGCAGCCCCTAAGGCTGCACACTGTGCTCCTGTTGCCCCTTAATGGCCCTGAAGGCATTTTTCCACAATGGGTATTGCCCTCCTTTGTGTCTGTGCCTGCTGTAGCTGGTAGACCAGCTATTTGGTTTCATTGTTGAATGGAGCACCACGCCACATACCTTGTTTCATTTCCCTTACCACCTCCAAAGTGTGATGTGATCTGTGATACTAGACCACCTCTACTCTGAACCTCCCAGAGGACTTTTCCTGTGCTAAAATAATGCCAGAGGAATCATATAAGACCTCCAACTCTACCAGGTCAAACCTGATTGGCCAGCCACCATTCTATAAGTACCAATGTAATAGATTTCTGAATTCATGTTTTCCCTGAAAGTTGAACCAAGAGGCAATGCCCTTCGATGTTATTTAATCTACTTAAAAAAATGATAATTAGTGGAATTAAGCTTTCATGTTAAAAATATTTCTGTGCCTTGATATATGCTAATAAGGAATTGAATGTAAAACCAAGGTTTTCTAATTTGAATTGCTTATGGAGTAACTATGATATAACAAGAAGATAAGAATGATATGTATATGTATATATATACATATATATATAACAACATCCATATCTTTTAGGAATTCATCAATTTATAGATCAAAAAATTCCAAGCATTCAATAATAATAAGCTTATATATTCTAAATTATTTTACATCTAACTTTCTTTTATACTAACTTCAAAAAAGTTTTTGATTGAAACACTTTCAGTTATAAATATTTTAAAATATGCCAAATAAAAAAAATCAAAGCAATTAGATTTACTAGGCCAAAATAAGAATAAAAGCTCAAGCTGCAAATAAGCCTGTCCACATCACAGAACAGAGCCCAGGTGTTTGCTGACTCATACACTATCAGGGAGTGTTACTAAGTATTTTATAGGTCTCAGGTCAGAACATGTCTGCAATTCACGTGGTATTTTCAGTTAAATTTCAAGAATTTAGAGACATTAATAATGATATATGCCCTATATTATGTCTTTAATAAAACATGCCCTCTTGGTTAATCCACTCAGTATTTTCTGGGACCTGTGCACATCTCTAAAAAAAGGTCTGTGGGCACAGTCACATCTCCAATACTGTCTTTCAAGGTTCTGGGATTGTAAGAATAAAATATTGCTTCATTGCTTTAACACTATATAGGCTTGTGGATTTCAAATCAATAAAGTGATGTAATAAAGTTGTTAAGAGAGAGGACTCTCAAATCAGACTGTGTTTCATGCGGATTTTTCTACTTCCTAACATTGAAATTTTAGATGAGCTATGGAACTATTCTCAATATTTTATTTCTCACATGTAAAATGAGCCTAAGAAAAGTATTATTTCATGGGGTTTAGTGGATATTTAACGAGTTAATTCACATAAAGTATTTGGACCATGCCTGGCACATGAAAAGAGCCTAAATCCTAACACACCTTACTTGTCTCCTCTTCCACATGCATGTATGTATATATATATAGAGAGAGAGAGAGATTCTGAACTGTGATAAAATGTCACCCTAGTATTCTTTATTCAATCATTACAGGACAAGTTATCATATCCCAGGAGAAAAAAAAGTTCAAAAAGGCAATGAAAAAGACAGATATAATAAATCCCTTCCTTTATGTTATTCTCAAATAGGAAAAGGTGTGAGAAGGAGAAATAATTATGAAAACTGGTGAGGATGAAGAAGAGAAGTTCTACCCTAACAAAAGTGGAAATAAATTAGTGAGAGAAGGCTGAAATTTCCTTTGTCATGTTAATAAATAAAAAGGATAAGAAAGTAAGCAAATACATTATAATAAAGAATGTGAACAACCATTTCCTGAAGCTACCTGCAAAGTAGATCTTATTTATGATAAAAAATGTTTCTTAAAGTTTTTCTCAGGGCAAGTTTAACATCTTTGTTCCTCAAGCTATAGATTAAGGGGTTCATCATGGGAACCACATTGGTATAAAACACAGAAGAGACTTTTCCCTCATTCATAGACCCTGCAGAAGATGGCCGGAGATACATAAATGAAAATGACCCCCAAAACAGTAAAACAGCCATTATGTGGGAACTGCAGGTGCTGAAGGCTTTGAACCTACCCTCTGTGGAATATTTCTGCAGGATGCTGCAGATAATGAAACCATAAGACAGAAAGATGGCAAGAATGGGCACAAAGATGTTGATGCCACACACAATGAAGACCACCACCTCATTGACAAAGGTGCTTGTGCAGGAGAGCTGGAGCACAGGGAGGATGTCACAGAAATAATGGTTGATGGTGTTGGCATCACAGAAGGTCAGTCTCAGCATGCATCCTGTGTGGGCCATAGCACCAGAAAACGCCATTAAATATGAACCAAGCATAAGGTTGGAACACACCTTAGGGGACATGGCAATGTTATACAAGAGTGGATTACAGATGGCCACATAGCGATCATAGGCCATTGATGTCAGCACATAGCCCTCAGAGATTGCAAAAAAGCAATAGAAGTAGAGCTGGGCCATGCAGCCCTGGTAGGAGATAATATTCTTCTTTGATATGAGGCTGATTAGCATTTTGGGTGTAAAAACAGAGGAATAACAGAGGTCTATGAAGGATAAGTTAAAAAGGAAAAAGTACATGGGGGTGTGAAGGTGGGCATTCAGCCCAATTAGAGTTATCATGCCCAAGTTTCCCAGCATGGTGATAGTATACATTACTAGAAACAGGAGGAACAGAGGGAGTTGGAGATCTGAGTGATCTGTTAATCCCACCAGTATGAATTCGGTCACAAAAGAGCTATTTTCAGTAGCCATTCTTCTATGGGAGATCTGTAGGGACAAGGGAAAAGACTTACATTAGAGGGCAACAAAGCTCTTCCCACATGAGTATCTCCTCTCACAAGAGCAGATTCTACGATGGGAATGTCTGAGATTAATCCATCATGGACCCTTATAATCTGCCTTTACCCCTGATACCAAGTGACACCAATTTCCCCTTATTAGAATCCTTAAAGCTAGTTATAGTAAAGAGCTTTTAGAACTTATGCCACATTGTAAGGCAACTGCTGCCATGGGAAAACATGACAGCAGGAAAAAAAATAAAAGAAAAAGACAGAAGGAAGATGAACCAGGACAGAATTCTCTCTCTCATCACTCTTTATTCACCTGAGCCCTCCCTTCAGCAGCAAACTGGAGGAAGAGGCCCTGGCAACCTGAAGCTGGCCTTTCATGCAGATTAGGCATTATTGGTGTGGGAGCCATGACCATTGCTTCTAGTTCAAAACTAAGGAACCTATGTCCAGAAGTCCAGCAGCTGCCCCAAGTCACATAGTAAAAGCCATTTCTAGAGATGAGTAGCTTCCTTGGAGAGAGAACTTATGCACTGATGTATGGTAACCCTGAGGGTATCAATGTCTCTGAATAGTCCTTGCTGAACCCTCAAACAGATTCTTCCATCTGATACTCTCACCTGCTAGGACTACAAAATATGGGAGACAAAGGAGCATCCCTTAATCCCTGGATTTCCATCTCAACATAGGGATGACATATACAATGGAATTCAGTAGCTCACCATCTTAAGGCCAGAAACCTTAGAACTTCCTGTTTGCTGTGTTTTGCCTAGGTGGCTCTCTAAAAGCAATTCCAAACTAAGGTTTTGTTACCTTGTATTCTAAATGTATACATACCAGAATTAATTTCCAGCATGCCCTGGAAATCATTTGAAGCTACAGATCAAAAACTTCTCATTTTATTTGTGAACCTGTCAACTGTAAGGTAAAAAATGAACATCCTTTAGCAGGAAGATTTAATATTGGTTTATTAATATTGCACACTTGGTTATAAACAGGTTAGAAACTTGCTCAGTCCCTTCTCCAGGGAACAGATTCTGTATGCAATTGGGAAATAAGGGGATTGTGTTTACTAAGACATTTCTTTTGCTCCTTAGAGACTCAATATTTTCCTCAAGTTTTCACTTCACTCTAGGGATTGTACATCCCCCAATGCAGAACTAAAATGGAACTCCCATATCCCTACCACCTTCATCTCTGAAGGGAAATCTGCCTATTTTATTCTTTTCTTTCTTTCTTTCTCCCTAAATTATTATGATTATTTCCACATGGATTCTGCCTACAGTCTTTTTTATTTCTTTATTAGAAAATTTTCATGGTTTCCAGTAAATGTCTTCAGTTATTGTCTCTTTCTGGGATATTTACATATATATTTAATGTACTGCCTTCCTTCCAATGTATTTATTCCTAAACACCTTCAGCATATTTTCACATATTTATATGCTAAAGAATAGAATCTGACATGACAATGTCCTCTACCCATTCCCATAGCCACTACCCAAATTTAGGAACTTTTTAGGTTTTAGCTGAACCGTATTATTGACTTGTCAGTTGGCTTCTAACCATTATTCTATAATTTCCCACATACTCTAATTCAGCTTTTGCATTGCTGTTAAAATAGCCTCTGAAAATACAATTATGTCTCTTCCTAGCTCAAGACCTTTCAGTGTTTTTCTATCACCTACCAAATATTTGAAGCTTATACGTTTAAGTCTCCAAAGCTGTCATTCTGCCTTGATTAAATTTTAAGAAGAATTTGAGTTAGAGTAGAAGCCATGACAGAAATATTTTCATTAAGTATGTTCAGCAAATTAGGTATTGTGCAAAATTTGAAAATTTTCAGGAAATATAAGAAACAGAATTTAGGAGAATATTTACATTTCAGAGAAAATATTAGTATAGTGAACAATGAACCCTAGCCAGGTAAAACAGGTGGTATTTCAAATTTAATTTTCAATCTGCATAAACTATACTTCTCATAATTAATTACAGATTTTTGCAACAATGTTTATAAAAATGTAGCAAGAAACTCCCCCTATACATTTATCTATTAAAATAATGTAATTTTAAAATTCTGTATCTTATGAATTACCCCAAATCTATGCTAGCACTTATAAGGTTTCTAGCTTCAAGTACTGAATGTTCAGTTAAAAACTCAATTAAATAGGAGCTTATTTTTCTCACATGACCAAAAATCTGGAGGTAGAGTGTCACAGCATTGTTTCAACGATTCAACATTCTCATCAAGGTACAAGTTTCTTCCTTTCCACTGTCCTCAATCTCTTGGACTTATACCTCAGGCTTTGGAAAATAGTCTGGCAATTCTACAAAATTGTAGATATAGAACTGATATATATATATAAGCAGTAATTTCACTCCTAGGCATACGCCCAAGAAAAATGAAACAAAAACCTTTGAATAAAACTGGCATAAGAATATCCATAGCATATTTATTCATAAAATTACCAATAATCCATCAAAGTTCATCAATAGATGGATAAATGGAACAAGTCATATCCACATTACAGAATATCATTCAGCAATAAAACAGAATGAACTACTGATGGATGCTACAACATGAATGGACTTTGAAAACATTACTTTGATTGGGAAAAAAAATACAGTTACAAAATACCACATATTCCATTATCCCACTCAAATAAAATTCTGCAATAGACAAATCTGTAGATACCAGATGAAAGGATTGGGGATTAATAGCTATAGTATATGGGGTTTCTTTAGTAGATAATGAAAATGTTCTAAAATTGTTTGTGGGAATGATTGTTCAACCCTAGGAATAAAGGAAAAAGAACACTGAATTGTACACTTTAAATTAGTGATCTGTAAGGCATGTGAATTGTATATAAACAAACTGTTGCTGGCTATTTCAAATGGTAGTAACATTCACACCACCACCAAAAACATGAAATACTCATGTATAAATGTAATAAGATATGTGCATAATCTGTACACCACAGAGCATAAAATGCTAATGAAAATAAAAGAAGACACAGAAATGGAAAGATAAACTATGTTTATGAATTGGAAGATTCACTACATGTCCATGCACATTCCATGCATTACATTAAGTTCCCAACAGGATGTTTTGTGGAATGCTGACTTCAAATTTATGTGAAAGCCAAGGAATAAGAATAGCCAAAACTATTTTGCAAGAGAACAAAAATGAAGAACTCACATGGTTTGATTTCAAGGCTTACATTACATTAATGCTACAAAAATCAAGGCAATATAGTAGTGGCAAAAGGACAGAGAGAGGAGAGGGCTGAATATCGAGTCCACAAATTGAACCCACACATATAGAGCCAACTGAGTTTGAAAAAAGTGTAAAAGCAATTTCATGGGGAATAGACAAGCTTTTCAAACAGTGAAGTTGGAACAAATAGATATCCAGGCAAGACAAACAAGAAAGAAGAAAAAAGAGGAGGAGGATGAAATAAAAGGAAGAAGAGGAGAAGAATGGAGACCCCATCCATACTTAACATTAACAAAAATGAATCACAGATCTAAATATAAAGCATAAAACATTAATACATTTAGGAGAGAATAAAAGGGAAAAGTTTTGTCAGATGCTGCTGTGATAAATGCCTAAAACTTTGGACTACATTTGGAATTTGGTAATAGGTAGAAGCTAGAAGATTTTGAATCATTTGATAGAAAAGTCTGATTAATCTTGAAGATACTGTCAAACACATGGATCTGAAAGGCAATTCTGGGGTGTGCTCAGAAAGAAGTGAGAAGAGAAGTAAAGTTTCTGTCATTTGAAAAATAGACATTTCAAATGAAATGTCTGAAATATGAATGGCAAAGGTGCTATTGGTGAGGCCATAGAAGAAAAGGATGAATGTGTGATTGCAAATTGAAGAAGAGGTGATCCTTGTTGTAGAATCAAAGAGAACATGGCAGAATTGTATTCTGATATCAGTTGAAAGGCAGAAGCTTGTAAGCAACGAATTTTATATTTAGGTAGTGCTTCACTCAGATTGAACTTAAATCCAGACTTCTTCACTTCTTAACTGTGGGATTTTGGACAAGTAATTCAACATCTCTGAATTTCCTATCATCACCTATAAAATGGGGCTAAGCCAGGATCTATCTCATAGGATTGCTGTGTGGATTAAATGAGTTATTTCACATCAAGTATTAGTACTAGGCTGGGCAGGACAAAAAGTGCCTGAGAAGTATTAGAACTCTTTCCCTTTCTCCTCTTCCATATTCATATACATCTACATTTCTAAACCTTGGCACTACTGAAATCTGGCACTATTTGACATTTCTAATTTAGGCAGGGAACTGCCTTGTGTATTTTAGATGCACAGTGTCCTGACCTCTATTGATTACATGTCAATACTACATCCCTGCCCCATTTATGGGAATAAAAATATTCTGTCCTAAATTAAATTGTGGAATATAGTTAATAGTGCAATTATAAAAGTATGCTACATCAAATGTAAACAATGTTCTACACTAAATTAAGATGTTAGTAATAGGGTGGGGTGTGGGGATTTAGTATTTTATGTATGATTGTTCTGTAAACCCATAACTTCTCTAATAAAGAAAAAAAAAATTCTAGACTATCAGGAACAATGTCAAATACCCCAGAAAGCAAAAATCCCCTGCATTAGAAAAGAGCTGGTCTCTATGGAGAGCCTGGAACTCGACCCTACCTGCCTCTCAGACAGTTCTGTTTATATCTTAACTGCTGCTTCAAGCCCAAATTGCCCCTAACTAAATTGTGCATTTTCTATGATTCCCAGCTCTGATTATCCTCTAGTCCTCATTTTCTAAGTCCTTTTCACCTCCTTCAGGGCATCCTATCCTTAAACATAGGAACACTGCCATTCTATGTTTTTCTTTTTCACTAACAATCCTCATGCAGTCTCCAGGTCTTGGGGAATCTATTTCCTTGAAATCCTGGTCTCTCTGTTCATCTCACTCGTATAGCATCTCAGGCTCATATTACTTCAATGGTTTTTTTTACCTTAGAGTGCTACATAAAATGAAATTTTTGCTGTTTTGTAGTTCCCCTATCCTCCTATTGCATGAACATGTGCACACTCACACACCTTCTCTTTCTGGTCCACATTTACATTTCTACCAATATGGTTTTAATCATAAATTAATTTAGATCAATATTACTATGTTACAGTATAAAGTCTACTCTTAAAAACCCAATAGGATATGCTCTTATTGGGTTGCTTCATAATATGTCTTGTCTATTGTGCAATTTTTTATACTTTCATTTGTTTATTATTCCATAGACTTTCACTGATCCATCCCCAATTTCTACCCCATTATTCATAATCCTCTCTCAGTACATCCAACCACTGCCATACAATCAATTTCATCTGTTTACATAAGTCATTCCAAGAGATTCCTAACCACTCCAGTGTTGACAGGTTGTCCCCTGGTTGTGATGCAAATCTGACATCTTAAGAACATTTACCATCATTCTAGGGATTCCCTCTCTTTCTTGTGCTGGGTCCTTTACTTCCTAGGTCACATCTCTGCTGACCTTTTAATTTCCTACCCATTTTGATGGAATGTATATCACCTTCGATTCTTGAAAAAAAGTGCATGAGATGCTCATTTTACTGACCATGTATGCCTGAAACTGCCTTAATTGTACCTTTGTATTTATTGGACATTTGCAGGGGAATAGACTACTAACTTGTAAGTCATTTTTACCTCAATATCTTGAAAACACAATCCATTAGGGAGAAGGTCAATGCCTTTCTCATTCTTGATACTTTTTAGGAGTATCACTACTTGGTTACTTTTCTCCATTCTGAGAGCTTGTTTCTGAGTATATGCAATGCTTAGTATGCACCCATTTTTATACATTTGGAGGATAATTAATTAGTTCCATTTTGGAAATGTAAGTCTTTCAGTTCTGTAAAATGTTTTTAAAATTATACAAATTAAGATCATCCCTTCATTTTTCTTCCTGTTCTCATTTTTAACTATCCATTATTAAAATGTCAAATTCTGAAACTTCTTTCTGTACTTCATTTTCTATTCTATTTTCCATTACTTAATCTCACCAGCACACATTCTCAAATTTGCCTTCCAGGATGTTTATTGACTTTGGTGTTAGATTCATTTTCAATGTTTAAGAGTATATTTTGTCTCTTTATGAAACCTTTATCTTTTTTTATAGGTCAAGAACTTATTTTATTTGAAAATAAACATTGAAGATCCCCCATCCCTACAACCCTATAAAACTGCTGAATGTGGAATGTGAAATCTTTATCTTGAGTTTTATTCTCCTTGCATTGTCTGATTTCTTAAAATTGATTTTCTTTGTTCAGTGTGTTTAATTTATGTAAGAGATTTCTTTGAATTTCTCAGCAGTTAGGGCATGCCTTAACATTAAGAAAGGATTCTGGATGAGACCACCATCTCCACAATGGGGCATATGCTAGGAAACTGTGAACCTCTCTGGGCAGTTCAGTATATGACCCTAGCAGCAATGTCATTTGATCTGTTATTGATTTGTTTGAAACCCTGCAAAGGGCTTTTCTGGAGGGAAAACCCAATTTTCAGAAACCTGTTAGCAGTGCTGGGTAGAATAAGAAACCTAGGGGTATCAACATTCATTAGGTAAAACTTCAATTGAATTGACCTGTTTTCAGCATGGGAAATCCTCTCCATATATGCTTATAGTCCATTTTGTCTCTGAACAGAAATCTGTCCATTACATTGTTGCTTCCATCTTTTGATTGTGGGATGTTTGCACAACTCCGTGAATATCCTAAAATCATTCCTTTATACGTGTTCAATGAGTGAATAGTCAATTATTTCTCAGTGAAATGGTTACTTGATAATAATAAAATAAGCTTCTAAGTACCTATACTGAAAAAGTAAAGAAGTCTCAAGTCAAATATATAAAGTAAGCTTTTTTATCAACATGTATAAATAAATGTGTTAAACCCAAAATAAGCAGAAAAGGAAATAAAAACAATGACAGCCAAAAGCAGTAACATGGGGTACAAAAACATTACATAAAATGAAAAAAAAAAGCTGTGATTTTAACATCAACAGCAGTGATAATGCTCTACATTGACTGATCAGGCAAAAAAGAAAAGACAGAAATGATCAAATATCAGAAATATTAGAGGACATTACTATAGATCCAAAGGCATTAAAATGAAATAAAGGAATATTATAAACACATTTCTGTTAATTATCAGTCAACAAATTATATGAATAAATTCTTTGAAAGACACTAATCACCAAAGTTCAATTAAGAAGAAATGGCTGTACAACTATTAAAGAAATTAAAATTTTACTTTAAAAGCTTCTTAAAAAGAAAACTTCAGGCTCAGAATATTGGTGTTGAATTCTACCAAACATTTACAAAATAAAAAAATATATCTATTTGGCACAAATTCCTTCAAAACATTAAAAACAAGGGAAAATATCACAATTATATCCATGAAGCAAGCATTATCCTGATATCAAAGGCAAGTAATGCATTTACAAGTATGGAGAAGTGAAAACTCTTCATTAATGTAAATTCAAAAATTAACAGACTTTTACCAAAATGAATCTACCAATAACATTAATGCAAATTAAAGTGTATTTCAGAAATGAAAACTTCATTTAATTTAGACATGTAAATCAGTGTTATTCACATAATAAAACACTTCTATATATAATTTGACACTTAAAAGAGAAAGAATCATTTACACCAACTTCAAAAATATAGAAAGACTTTCCATTCCCACTACTTATATTTGGCTTTTTGCCAGACAGTCCAATAAGGCAAGAAAAAGTAGTAAATGCTGTAGAGGTTATAAAAGAAGAAATAAGATTATATTTATTAGCAAATAAAATGACTGTTCATGAAGAAAATCCCAAGAATTTTTCTCAAAAAAGTAAAGTGCAGAATATTATATCAATCATATTTTATATATAAGTAGTAAAAATTTTGGAACTTAAATGTTTAAGAAGCAATACCATTAGAAAACCACCAAAACCATGAAGTACTTAGGTAAAATCTTATAAAATATGTACATAAAATGTGCACCGCAGGAGGCAAAATGCTTATATAAATAATCGTAGAAGTTTATATAGATGGGCAGAAAACTATTTAAACAGATATGGGCAGAAAACTATTACAACAGATTGAAAAATACACTATTGTTAAATGACCATCTGTGGCATTTTGAAAATATTATGGAGCCCAGAAAAGCCATGATTTAATCCTAATCCACTCTATTGGGGGCAGCTGTTACTTTTAATCCTGATTCAATATTGTAGGTGGAAACCCTTTTGATTAGACTATCTCCAGAGATATGATGTTGACAGTTGTGGGTGTGGCCTTCTGATTAGATTATCTCCACAAATATGTGGTTTTCCCAATTATTGGTGCAGGATATGTGACTCCACCCATTCAAGGTAGGTCTTGATTAATTTACCGGAGTCCTTTAAAAGGGGAAACATTTTGAAGAAGCTTCAAGACAGTGTGACATTGGCAAAAAAAAGATGGCTAGATTGATAAGATGGAACATAGTGTCCATTCAGGAACCTGCAAACATAGAGTCAAAATATTTTTGCTAATTATATAGGTAAATTCAAAGGAGAAATAATGTACCTCTAAAATAATGAAGCTGGAATAATTAGATGTCCATAAAAAGAAGAAGAAGGAGAAAGAGGAGGACAAAGAGGATGACAAGAACATAGACAGTAATGAGAACAATGATAAAATAACAACCACTTCCATTAACAAAAATGAAATATAGACAAAAAGAATTGAATTGAGATTTCACAAACAAACCTTCACATCAATGAACAATTTACTTTTGAGAAGAGTGGCAAGTCCATTCAATGGGGAAAGAATAGTTTCTTAACAAGTGGTGCTGGGAAAACTCGTTATCTCCATGCAAATAATAGAGATATCTCACCATATACAATAATTAACTCTGAATGGATCAAATACTTAAATATAAGAACAGAAATATAAAACTATAAGAAGAAAACATAGGGAGTCATCTTCAAGAACTTGCGTTAATATATTACTTAGATTTTACTCAAAAGCACAAGTAAAAACACACACAAAAATAGATAATGGGACCTTATCAAAATTTAAAAGCATTTACAAATGAAAGACTTCATTATGAAAGTAAAAAAACAACCTACAGATTGGGAGAAAATATTCAGAAATTGCATGCCCCATAAGTTTTAATATCCAGAATATATAAAGAATTCCTATACCCAACAATAAAAAGACAAACACCACCCCCCCAAAATAATGGGCAAATGACTTGAATATTTATTGCTCAGAAGAAAATATACAAACTCCCATGAGCATATAAAAAGAGGCTCAACATCCTTAGCCATTAGGTAATGCAATTCAAAACCATTTCACACCCACTAAAATGACTACTATTAAAAAAAGACATAATGACAAGTGTTGGGGAGGAGGTGTAGGGAAAGGAACAGTAGTTCATTGCTGGTGGGAATATGAAATGGTGCAGATGCTGTGTAAAACCATTTTGGCAGTTCCTCAGAAAGTTAAGTATGGAATTACACTTCAATGTATATACCCAAAAGAATTGAAAGTAGGGACTTGAACCAATATTGCACAGTGTTCATAGCAGCATCATTAGCCAAAATGGGAAAACAGTAGAGAATTCCTAAACAAGCCTCTCTGGCCCCAATGCCTTAACAGTAATTTTTGAGAGGAGCCCTCACCCCAAGAAAAGCAAAACCTATTGGCCCTGTTGCCAAAATAAATAAATAATCAATCAATCCATCAATCAATCATGCCTTTCAGGTACTCACAATCCCCCCCAAAAATCCACTAGGTGTTCAAAGCAGTAGCCAGCCCTCCCAACCCAGAACAATTTGGCAATATGTTTCACAGGGGACTCCATATTTGGGATCTCCAGCTGAGCTTCCCAGAGGTGAATCATGGCACCTCTACTGGCAGCAGTGCCAAGGATGGCTTCTTAATTGGCTCATCTCTGACATCTCAGGACTCTCATTGATGCTGACATGATGCATCAGTGCAAAAAGGAGAAATACTTGCTTGACAGGGAGGTCCAATATCACTCCCAGGAACTCAAGGACAGAACAATTCCCTGTTCCCCAAGCTCTTGTTATGTTGGGAATCCCAAAATCCACAAACTTTCATGACCATATTAGACACTGGATTATGGGCTAATCTGATCCTTCCTTCACCAGTGCAATGTCCACCTCCACAGAGCGGTGGACTGAGAGGGGGCAACTCTGAGACACTGGCCATTGTCACCTTGAAAGATAAGATCTACTTTTCTCCTATAACCAAATATTCCTGTTGCCCACCTCTCAGCTGACATTTTCTAATTTTGACAAGAACATTCTGACACTTCAGCTCTCTACATATGCTAAGCCCAAATTCTTTGAAATGATATCAAGCATGTCTCTGAGGGCCAATAATGTGCCCCAAGTCCTCCATGCAGTTAACATTGTACCCTATTAAGTCAAAGAGCAAGCTAAAAGTAATATGACCAGTTATATGCAACATAGTAGAAGCATGTATTCTAAAATGTGCCATCTTACCATTTTACTCACCAGCCTGATTTGTATTTTAGGCAGGGGTACAAATGGAGGCTGATGATCAATTACACCAACCCCAACAAGGATATGCTCTACAAAGCCCTTCTACTAGAAAATCAAAATCTTTCCAATTAATTTTCAATAAATTAAAAGTTTAAATGCATCCCAATTAATTTGCTATTATTTATTTAGCCAACATGTTTTATTCCATGCCAAGCTACAAAGCAAATCAAGCTCATTTTGCTTTCATTTTCAAATATGACATTCAAAGTGTCAATATACTATTATGACACTCTCAATTGGCTACTTCAACAGGCCACCACTGACCCATGAAATCTGCCAACAAAATATGACATTCTCTGTCTGTTTTCTAATTTCCACCTGTAGCATTGTGTAAATGACTCCCTTGGCTGCTAACCAAAGGATGAAGTAAGACAGGACCTCATATTAACCACAGACCACCCTACTCAGCAGAGATGCACACCTCACCCCTCACAAACACAGGTACCCTTCACCTCCATCAAATTTCTGAAATATGATTAACACTAAAAAGAAGTCAAAAGACCCCACACCCATTCTTCCTTTAGGGAGAAGAACCTAAAATCATTTACATTAATAAGGCATTTTTGATGTTTTATAAAATCAAAGGCCCAATATTTTGGTTCCTTGGTTTTGGAATTAGCTAGCTTAATTAACCAGCACCATTCCATAATCACCAATGTAATAGGTTTCTGAATTTCTAACTTCATGTTTTCCTTGAAAGTTCAACCTGCAGATCTTGCCCTTTTTAAGTTAATGTCATTTAAACTCTTCAAAAAAAATTATAATTGATGTAATTAAGGGTATATGTAAAAAATACTTTATATGCTTTGGCATATGTTAATATGGCGTTGAATGCAAGTAAAACACAGTTTTTTCAACTTAAATTGTTTAGTGAGTATATATGATACAACAATGAGGATAAGAAATAGTTATATGACAATATTCATATATTGAAGGAACACACCAATTTACAGATAGAATATTTCCAAACATTCAATAGTTATAATTAAACTTACATATTCTGAATAATTTTACATCTTCTTATTATATTAACTTTAGAAACATTACTTTTTAATTCCATCAATTTTATTTATTAATATTATAAAATTTGATTTTAATTTAAAAATGAAAGTGATTAGATTTTCAAGGTCAATAATGAATATAAACTCACTCTGTAAAATAAGCCTGTGGATTTCACAGACCTGAGCCAGGCGATCTACTGACTCACATTTCACAGGGAATGCTAATGAATATGATCTAGTACTCAGATCACAAGATTTGTATAATATCTGCCACTCAAGAGACATTTGTGGTTAATTACTGAGAATTTAAGAATTTGATGATACAGCCCTTAGTTTATGTCTTTATGAAAACATGTAAAATTTTAAAATATGTGCCATAGAACAAAAACCAAATCAAACAATTTTAAGCTATTACCCAGACATTTTAAAAGGTATAACAAAAAAACAAAGAGAAGTAGATACTATATATTCAGATTCTACTTGGAGAGAAACAGTTTTATAAAAATTATAAAGAATAAATTTTATAGTACATGTAAATATCTGATGATTTGCTCTTGGGGTAATAAATGTAATTAGAATTAAATTATGTTTTTAATTGTCATCACTATATCCTAAGCCTATTTTCATACATCAGTGTTTTCAAACTTTTCAAAACTCATGATATCTTTGATAAACATAGAAATTGCATGCACACTGAAGTTGTCCTCTGACAGTTATATCCTGTGAGGGGAAACTTTCCCTAATCTCATTGAAAGTAGTGATGAACAATTTATTTTTTGTATATCACACAAAACAGGAAGATAGAGAAATAAAATGTGTATTTTGAAGGAATATATGCCCATAGGACAAGATAATTTTCATATTTTGGTTTGTTTTTTAAATGAGTAAACATTTTTCCTTTGCAAAGAGGAACACTTGATTCTTGGCTGGGAAAGCAAAGAACCTTAATATTTCGTGTGACATTCTAGTCTGTAGCCAAGAATATCATTGTGCGACATTTCATGACACTCCTTATGAATTCTGGGAAACTTATAGAGAAGTAAATATTTCATATAAAATAACACATCTTCCACGGATAGATGGAGAAGTTGATGAAATTTCAATTCTATATAGCAATGTATCAATTAAAGAATGCAATAAAATACATGCATTCACAAGAACTATCTAAATCTTTATCATTGCTGGGATTTTAAGAAGGTGGGCAGAGTGGTAACCTTTACCTGTCCTCATAAATGATGAAAATTAATGGAAAAGACACGAGTCCAAAAAGAGAGACAATTCCTTTACAGACATGAGGCTGAGGGTCTGGAACAAGAACCATTCCTAATAGAACCCTCACAAATTCTAGAAATTTTTATATGTGTATCATGTCCACAATTTTTTGTCAATTACTTCTGTGTTTTAATGAAATTACAAGTAATACAATGCTTGAAGTAGAAAGGGCCTTTTGTAACTTTTTCAGAGAAAGAAAAGAAGAAATGAACTGGCCAGACAGGATCCCAATCTGCAGCTTACCTTGGATGGGAAAGACACAGTTACCCAAAAAAAAAAAAAAAATTGGAAAGGAATATTATTTTTAGACAGGTAACAAAATTAGAGCAAGGTGTCCATCTGACAGAAGGGAAAAAGTCAGGTTGGGGCCTTGGGACTGAGGATGACTTTGGAACTCAGGAAAGGGCCTCCATGGTTACAATGAAAAGTGAGAAATGACATTACATTGAAAATTCTTCTAAGATATATTAGAAAGAAAGATGAAGAGATGTAAAAGGAGAACAGAATGAAGACAATGAGGAGTGGCAGGAAAAGCAATAGAGTTATAGCAGCAGAAGCAGGCACTATGACAATGCCCCTGGTTCTTCATTTAACTGACTGAGTCCAAATTTCCTCTGATTATAAGGATGCCGGTCATGTAGATTAAAGCCCACCTCAATTCAACTTGGCCTCCTCTAAATAGGATCTTCACAGACCCTACTCATAAATGAGTCCATACCATAAATTATAATATCTTTAAAGGTCTTATTTACAAATCGGTTCATACCCACAGCAACGTTGAGTGAGACTAGAATATGACTTTAATGGGGACAGAAATCAATCCCCAAAAGACCAGATTAAGGACCATTGGAGTAGTTATCTTTTGCCTTTATTCTTGAAATAAAAATAATTCATTATCCTATTCTGGAGAAGACTTCTGTGAAAATTTTGTTCAAAAAATGTTTCTTTCACATTATATTCCTATATCAGCTGCATCTGTGTTTTTATCACTCAAATACATACAAGTAATAGATGGAAGCTGACAAAAGCAGGTGTTATTTAGTTTTCTTAGCTCCTCCAGCCCTATGGGTTAAACATTTCCTTAACATCAAATAAACAAACCATCATCCTACTCAGAAAAACCCTGTGATCTCCATAATCTTTCTAGGTGTTGGGATAAGGAAGATGGCAGGAGTGAGAAGGAGATTTCAATGTCCCATCATTTTACATTCTAAACCTTTAGTTAATTTTTGTTTACTGCTTGCTATTTTATCTCCTCCAGTTGCTATCCATTTCTATCTGATTCCTAAAAAGGTGATCACAACTTTTTCTCCTTCATTCTGTAAAAGAGTACTAACAATTTATACTCATTGTAAATTATACATTTTATCAAAGCTTTATGAACAGTGGACACAAAGACAGCATGCTACAGCACAGGATACAAATTCAAGTTAAAATGTAGTTTCTAATCCCTCTTTGACTATTCCCACCCAAGGAATTCTCATTATTGTCCATGCATCTCTTTGGGAACTAGCATAATTTCACGTTGCTTGTTACTATTTTCTCCAATCACCATATTCTCTGAATACAAGCACCAGGATACATTTCAAATTATTTTTATATTACTTTTTTAAAAAGTCAGTTTCTATGGGTTTCATCTTCCTGTTCTAGCCATATAAGCATATATTAACTATTGAAGATGGACATATATAGGTGTAAACAAATATCAATATTGAAGAAGGATTTATTGCATGGTTTTCCATCAGCAAAGGGGTTCATTGCTGATAGTCTATAAGGAATCTTCTATCTCTATGTAACTGGCATTTGGAGGAGACATAATCCTGCTTAGTGAAGATGGAATGACAGAAATGCAAACATACTGATTCATGCTCCCAATGACACATTCCAACTTTTGGACAAGGATTGGCCCATTCAAGGACAAAATGTCACCTTAGTGTTACTTTACTCAACCGTTGTGCAATAGTTATTCATCATATTTCAGTAGAAAGAAAAGTTTCAAATGATAAAGAAAAAATGTACAGGCAAAGAGGTAGAAGATAAAGATATTGAAAAAATGGTGATGAAAAGATGACAATATACTTTATCAGCACTGTGAATAATTGATTGAAAGAAGCCTCAAATTTACTTCCTCATAAAAATAAATAGAATGAGAGGCTTCCAACAAATATATTGTAAATAAACACATTGAACCTTCTTGTCTGAAACAGTCCACAGAAAAGATAGTATTTATAACAAAAAATTTCTCCTATACAGTGTTTTCCTAAGTGCAAGTTTAACATCTTTATTCCTCAAGCTGTATATTAAGGGGTTCATCATGGGGACCACAGTTGTATAAAATACAGAAGAGATTTTTCCCTCATTCATAGATCTGGCAGAAGAAGGTTGGAGATACATAAATGAACATGATCCAAAGAACAGAGAAACAGTCATTATGTGAGAACTGCAGGTGCTGAAGGCTTTGGATCTGACCTCAGTGGAATTCATGTGAAGAATGCTGCAGAGAATGAAACCATAAGATGAAAAGATGGTGAGACTGGGTACGAAGATGCTGATGCCCACCACAATGAAGACCACCAGCTCATTGACATAGGTACTTGTGCAGGAGAGCTGGAGTACAGGGAGGATGTCACAGAAATAATGGTTGATAGTGTTGGCATCACAGAAGGTCAGTCTTAACATGCATCCAATGTGGGCCATAGCACCAGAAAATGCAATCAAGTATGAACCAAACATAAGATTGGCACATACTTTAGGTGACATAGAAATGTTATACAAGAGTGGATTACAGATGGCCACATAGCGATCATAGACCATTGATGTCAGCACATAGCACTCTGAAATGACAAAAAAACAGAAAAAGAAGAGTTGGGCCATACATCCCTGTTATGAGATAACATTCTTCTCTGATATGAAGTTGATCAGCATTTTGGGTGTAAAAACAGAAGAATAAAAGAGGTCGATGAAAGAAAAGTTAAAGAGGAAAAAGTACATGGGAGTGTGAAGGTGGGAATTCAGCAAAATTAAAGTTATCAAACCCAAGTTTCCCAGCAAGGTAAATATATACATTGCTAGAAAAAGTAAGAACAGAGGGCATTGGAAATCTGGGTGTTCTGTTAATCCCACCAGAATAAACTCAGTCACAAAAGAGCCATTTCCAGAAGACATTCTGTTCTGGGGTATCTGTGGGATGAGGAAAAAAAGGGTTACATCAGAGGGTGTATTAGTTAGGGTTCTCTAGAGAAACAGAGTCAACAGGGAACACTTGCAAATATAAAATTTATAAAAGTATCTCACGTGACCGCAAGAACGCAGAGTCCAAAATCCACAGGGCAGGCTGCGAA
This sequence comes from Myrmecophaga tridactyla, assembly GCA_004026745.1. NCBI lineage: Eukaryota > Metazoa > Chordata > Mammalia > Pilosa > Myrmecophagidae > Myrmecophaga > Myrmecophaga tridactyla. Next base: position 7,218 of record PVIY010009226.1, on the reverse strand, counting down.
GCCGACGACTCCGATGGAGGGTCTGGATGAACTCCACAGGAGAGGCTCACCAGCCGAAGCAGGAATGGGGCCTGTCTCCTCTGAGTTCTCCTTAAAAGGCTTCCCA